>JADGJA010000115.1:0-25496 GCA_027596035.1 Thoreauomyces humboldtii
TCCCTCCCCCGCATCCACCTGTACTCCTCCGTTTCCCCCCTATGGCCTTGCTCGCTTTCGGGTAAGAGTTTTTGGGATCCGAGCGTCTGTTCTCAGTGGAGCTTCCCGAGGCTGACGCGTGACAATTCTTCCCTCCCCCTTGTGCACCACCTGCTAGCTCGAATGCATACGGACAACTGGGAACTGGCAACACACGGGACGCCCACGTTCCCGTACCCTGCCAAGTGCAGGGCGAAGAAGATCGTATCGACGATGAAGCTCGCCAGTTAGGATTCGCACCCGTGTGCATCGTCGGAGGGGCTAACCATTCTGTGGTCGTCACCGCCCGAGGCAGCGTCTTCTCCACCGGCCACAATGAGCGCGGACAGCTCGGCCTACCAGGTCCCGACCGTAATCGGTTTGAATGCATCCAGACCATACCAGACGAGGTCGCCATCTCCGCATCGTGCGGTTGGGAGCACACGGCTGTCCTGGGGGCATCCGGTGCAGTTTACACCTTTGGAGCGAACAGCAACGGTCAGTTGGGACTGGGCGCCCACGTCTCACACACCGCCACGCCGACACGCGTCCCCTCCCTCCCCGACGAGATCATCGCCGTCGCCTGCGGCATGCGGTTCACCATCGCACTGGCCGGCGATGGACGCGTCTTTGCATGGGGAGCCAACCGACGCGGGGAACTCGGAGCAGGATCGGAACTTCCTGCCGTGGTGTTCCACCCGGTCCTCGTCCCCTCCCTGCGCGCCATGGCGGTCGCGGCCGGACAGTTCAGCGCCGTGTACGCCTCGACCACGGGGATACAGTGTCGAGGGCGGAATCGACACGGACAGCTTGGATCCTCGACGATGGACGCTCGCACCAACCACGTCCGGACGCAGGGGGACCCGGGAACGGCCAAGGTCTTTTCCGGATGGAGCTTTGCGGGGTGTCTGTCGGGGGAGGAGGACGATACGGTCGTCACGGTGTGGGGCAGGAATGATCACTCTCAGCTCGGGAGGGATGCTACGGCAAAACCGTTGCTTCCCGCGACCTCCCTGCCGCTCAAAGGGGTGGTGGAGGTGGCTTGCGGGGCCGAGCATGCCATTGCCGTGGATGCAAGGGGATGGTGTTGGGGATGGGGATGGAACGAGCATGGCAACTGCGGGGTCGGTCATACGGAAGATGTCACCGTTCCCACACGGATAGCTTATGCGGGCCCTGTTGCTTGCGTAGGATCTGGGTACGGCCACTCTCTGATATTTGCGCTTCCACCGTGAGAATGATAATGATGGCCGTGTCATCATGCACTCCTGTCGCCTGTTGGATTGGTTTAGGGTTGCTTCTGTAATGCGTTATGGCTGTCCGAACCTCGGGAGGGCCTGGCCCTGGCTTGCATGTCGCTGTGCCAATTGAACGCACCGCCCTCCCCCCGTCTCTCCCTCCCTCTGTCGCCCAACACACACACACACAAAATCCTCACTCGCACCCCTCCCACTGCTGATACCCCACTCCCTCAGATCCTTCTCCTTTGAGCAGGGCAACCCTCGCGCGACCCTTACGGTACAACTGGACGGACCGCCTCGCAAAGAGATCATGGACCAGGCCAGCCCCACCGACTTTGAGACTGCAAGCATTGCGCCACTCCCCGATGGACACACTGCGCCTACTCCAGACCTCCACCCACAATCCCCGTCCTCCTCTTCAAACCAACACCCGGACCACTTCATCTCCGCCGCAGAACAGGAACTTCATGTCTCCGAGTCCTCGATACCATCCCACCAGGGCTCGTCTCCCAGCTCCACGGACCAGCACTTTCCCGACGCTTCCCACCACGTCGAACCCGAAGCAACTACACAGCCTCATGAAGCGACCATGACTGCCGAAACGATCCTCTCGACGTTGGCAGGAGTGCACGGTCTCCAGCGACCCAACGCGGCATCGTCCCTGCTGTCCCGTCTCCAGTACGGTCTCACGCATCCGCAGGTGGGGACGGGTCAAAGTGCCGAGTTTTCGGGATACACGGGCGACCTTCCGATCAGCACCTTATCCCCGAGCGCTCTATACGCGGCATCAGGAGAAGGATCTCCGGCCGCTCTACCAGCGACGCCCGACGCTCCCTCCTCGACGGCCCAGATCGACCCGGATGCGTCTCACCAACTCAACGCGCAGACACCGCAGCAGCTGTCGCACATCGAACAGATGCAGCTGTTGCAACTCATCCAGGGCGCTCACCAGGCTCAGGTGCAGGCGCAAGCGCAGGCGCAGGCGGGTGGCGAGGTGCCGTTGCACGGTGGGAGGGAGGACGGAGACGAGAGCGGAGAGGACGATGGGATACCTCCTACGGCGGACGAGCAACGGCAGCTCGACGAGGCCGTCGCGGCGGCCGCCGCTCAGCAACCCGCGAGCACCGCTGGAGGACGACCTCACATGAAGTACATGTGTCAGACGTGCTCGAGGATCTTCACGAGGCTTTACAACCTCAAGTCCCACATCCGCTCCCATCAGGGGTTGAGACCTTATGGTTGCGAAGTCTGCGGTGCGTCGTTCACGAGGAATCATGATCTGAACAGGTAAGGAGTTCTCGCACAGATGTATTTCCTTCGGTTTATGTCATCCATGCAATGGAAACCGTCACTCACCTTTTCCTTCTTAGGCACAAACGGACGCACATTGATACCAAGCCGTTCCACTGCACCGACTGCGACAAACGGTTCTCCCGAAAGGTATTTTCACGAGCCCACCAGCCTACTAGTCGCATTTCCTTTTTTCGTCTCGGTCGAAACTCAACACCTTCTTGAATTTTCCCACGCAACAGGACGCTCTCAAGCGACATCAGCGACAGGACGGAGAAGGCAAGACGATCTGTCTCGCTGCACAGACGGCTTTGGAGAGCAAGGTGGAGGGAAGTGGCAGCGCCAAGATGGAGGAGGACCTTCACATTCAGCAGCAGCAGCAGCAGCAGCAGCAGCACCAGCACCAGCAGGAGCAACAGCATCAGCAGGAGCAACCGCAGCAGCATGAGCACCACCCACACCACCCACAGCAGCACCAGGAACACCACCACCAGCAGCAGCAACAACAGCAGCATCAGGAGCTCCCGGAACAGAACGGCGTAGACCATCATGATGTGGAAGCCTGATGAGTGTTTGAACACCCGAACCTTCGTGGTGTTTTTCGTTCTCTCCGTGTCCTCGCTCTGGAATCCTTTCGTCCTGGTTCGCCCTCGTTCTTTACTACACAACAACCCGGGGCAGCGTTTTTTTATCCCTTTCTTTCTTCCTCCTCTTTATATCCTCCCCCTTTCCGTTCTGTTCTCCTCCCCCTCCTTTCCACCTTTCTTCGCCCATCTCAACGCTAACACACAATGGACGCCCTATTTCCAAGAAACCGAACGTCTTCTTCCTCTTTCTTTCGCGACGCGAGGAAGATCCGGTTCGTCGCTGGCAAAAAGAACCACGCTAACAGGGTGAGATCCGTACGCCTTCCTCCCTCTAATCTATGAGCAACAGAATGCCATCTTTTTTCATACTCCTACTCTGGGAAGAACGTGATGTCCGCTTCGTCGACTCCCGACGGAAGTTCCGCGGACTGCAAGTCCGCTCCGTAGTGTTTCCGCAGTGCGCTCGTGACGGCCTGGAAAACAAAGAAAGGAATCTCAGAAGACAACGTTCAAGACCTCCCGTGGGGGGAAAGGAGAGCCCCGCCAGGAGGGAAGTTGAAAGGAGATGGGGGCGGAGTTGAGACTTTACCTTCGCCTCTGCCTCCTCCCTGGACCTTCCGAACCCGTCTCCGATCCGTCGTTCGTCGACGTAGAGTCCCACCAAGAAGACGGGAGGATCGATCACCTGCTTCAACATCCTGACACAATCCCATCCCAAACCCACCGCAGGAATCAGTAAAACGCACTGCGGCCACAAAAACGGAAAAGTGCCCCCCGCTCACCGAGAAACGGGCCGCGTCCTCCCCGTCCCCTCCACGATCGCCTGCAGCAGCGCCTTGGGACGGAGGAACCTACGATGCAGGTCGAGGTCGACGGGTCGATCGAGGACGTGGGTCCTCACGAACGCTTCGGTGGCCGACGCGCCCTGGTCCTGGTAGATGGTCCCTATCAGCGCGTGGATCACCGAGGTGGTGACTTGGCCGTCGGCGTTGCCCAGGTTCGTTTCGTTGACCTGATATGAGTGGGAACATGAGGGCCCATCTCTCAAAGGAAAATGAGTTCTGGGGGGTTTGGTATTTTTTCCCGCGTACCTGCCATCGCATGACGGTGGGAACACCCATCCTCTTCGCCAACGTCTTGATCGCATGCGGACCCATCAACTGCTGGACGACAGAGTCCAAAGCGTCGGCGGGGAGTCCTGCATGACTGTGTTGGACGTGATGCGTCACTTGAAAGGCTAACACCTTTTCCCCTACACGATTCCGAATCCCAACTGTCAGCCCCAACAGCCACCCAGCTTACTGACCCCCCCAAGACCCCATCGTTCCTAGTCCTACCCAAGAACGCGGCTCTCGCGTGCTCCGAGTCCACGGCGTTGGCAAAGGACGGATGCGTCAGTGCCGAGACGAGGAGGGACGGGTCGCTGAGGACAATGTCGTTCCGTTTCGCGAATTCGTCGAGAGCTGCCTTTTCGTCCGTGGGTGGTGCTGTTCTTGACGGAGCGAGGATGGGCGGTCGTGGCCGGGTGGTCAGGGGACGGACGGTGCTGGTTGGAGTCGGCTGGGGGTGGTTTCGCTTTGGACACCTATGGTGGTGCTGAAGTAAAGGAATGGACGGTGAAGGAGGAGGGATGCGTGGGATGCGAATCAGAGAGCGGATCATGCTTGAGAGACGGAGCAGACCAAGTATTACAGGGAGGATACGATCGAAGTGGTGCGAACGCTCATTTCCCAGTGTGAAAGTGGGGAACAGAAGCCGTGCTGCCGTGTTCCGTGTTCCGTGTTCGCGCGAAGGGAGAAAAGGGTGGGTCTGCGGAGCACACGTCCCTCACCCCGCCTTCTTCTGGCAGGCACCTGAACAACACACATTGTACCTACCTACCGTACGAGGCATTTGAGCGAACGTTGTTCAGCGGCCTTTGAGGTTTCCTCTTGGCTCTGGATAAGTTGCGCTGAGACCCACTCACAGCTTCTCTCAAAGTAGCGACATATGCAAAAAAAAAAGACTGCAACGTTCCCCGCAATCTTCAATCGCCTTCGAAAGGATCGGGACCTGCCGGGCTACTACTACTCCATCCTCATCTCTTCATCCTCCTGTTCGACCTCACCCTCCTCCCTCCCTGCCTCGTCGGTGCTTGTGTCGTTGGACACGGTTTCGACAGGCTGTTCGACGAGATCGGGTCCGGGTCCGACCGGGGATTCAAGTTGCACTTTGGCAGGATCGTCTTCGGCGGAAGGCTCGATGGACGTGTCCACCTTGTGGGTCATGGGAACGTCGGGTGTAGGTTCCATCTCTTTGGTGGCTTGGTCGGGCGTTTTCATGCGGAAACGGAGATGTCGTTCGTAGAATTGGAGCATCTGAAAACGAAACGAGAAACGAAGAAACGTTGCTCGTAAGTGGAGATTTGTAGAGTCGTTTGGTGTGGACGTCCGTGAAAGGAATGCATGCAAGTATCATGGAGTTCACGAGCTCTTACCGCCTGAGGACACTTTTGATAGACAACCTCGGTAGGGTGCGAGGTTCGAGTGCCGTCCTTCCAAAGCAAGCCGACGGACTTGGCGTCCGTGTCATCGGGAGTGATGTCAACAATCTCCTTGATTAGCATTTCCCAAGACCTCGCAGATGAACGAGGGACTTCACCATCGATGTCGACGACCTTGCCCTCTGGGTCTTGCGGACGAGGTTTGCGCTTCGAGCTCTTTCCTGGACCTTTCTTGGCGGGTTTCTTGGTCTGCTTTCTTCGACTGGTCCAGTACTCGTCCAACAGGTCTTGAGCCTCGATGTGCTCCTCCGGTTCCCATGTCACCTGCTCGGAAGGGTAGTTTTGCCACTTGATTTTGTAATGATACTTGCTCTGTTCAGTCGACCGTCAGAATTCGTGGAAGGACCCGACTCCCGCACAGCATAACCGTACTTTCACCCGACGATGGGCGAGGATGCGTTCGACTTCGTAGATGGAGTCGTCTTCCTTATCTTCGTTCTTTGGAGACTGCAGCTTTCGTCTCTTGTTCGTAGCTTCTCGCTTGCGCTTGCGTCGATCGACGCTCTTGTCGTGGCCTTTTGCCGTTGCCATGGTCGTGATCAGAGTACTCCTTTCCTCTCAGGGGAAGGCAAAGCGGAAGCGATGTACGGCGAGGTCAACACAGTGGTGGATTATGGGAGTGTTGCTCGAAACTCGCCTTGGTATCTTTCCAACAACAAGCCATGGGACGGCGGAATGTGGGGCTTGTGCCGTGGGAATCAAGTGCCTCCTCTGGCAGAATGTTGGCGGCGGCACAGGACAAAACTGACAGGCTCCTCCTCCCCGCCCGCAACCCGTTCGACAGAGACCAAGCTTCGAAAAAGACAAGAAGCAGAGGAATGCTGGGCCATGGATGGATGGATGGATGGATACAAGCTATACAGACGGAAGAAAGGGAATGGTTCGAGAAGAGAATGTTCAAGGAGCAGGACAGACCACCCGCTTCATACTGGTCTCAAAGCCGCCCGCTTCAAGCTCTTGGCGATGTTCTCAGCTCATCCCTCAGGACGCATCCACTTAGCACCGGATGAATGACTTGAACGACCTTGGCGAGTTCCGCACTGGACTTGACGCCGCTGAACGTAACCTTGCCACTGGTGAAGATCGTGATGCTACACTTTGGGTCCGTCATGTGATAATGGAGGCCTGTGAACAGTTCGGGTTCGTACTGGAGGAGTTGTAAACAGTGACAAAAGGCGATCAATAGAGGGGGCCCAGGAAGGACAAAGAAGAATATCACACTCTTGGAGACTCACCGTACAAGCGTAGGGATGCTCAGCCACGAGGCGTTCCAGACGTATCTTGAATCCCACATCCATGACGGCACACAACTGCAGACACCCAAAGTCCCTGAACTTGACCGGGAACCCGATCCTCTTGAGGATGCGGACGAACTTTCGAGCAGCTAGATGAGAGTCGGCTTCAGAGCTGGTGTTCGTAATGACGTTGATCCTGCCGGAGGCTTTGATCATGGCGGTAGCTGATGGTTTGCGTGTGCGCATGACGACATGGCTCCGTCGCTACATGAACATCGAAGTTGCAGTTAGTATATCACTGAGCAGCAGTCACCGGAATCACTGAAGCCTTGATCTACCCTTGGACGGTACTCGACGTTACGAGCGGTCCAGGCGATGGTCCTGAGGTCCAGCTTGCATTTCGTGTCCACCGTGGACCAGATCGTGCTGAAGATGTCGATCTCGCATCAGATCCTCGCAAGGTACCCCTTTTCTAACGCGACTTACTGTACAATGGGAATGGGTAACGTTCCAAGCTTTCCTGGGGTGACCGAGCGGCGGGAAGTCCTTTTACGGTTCACTGGTGTGATGGACCGTCGAGAAGCGACTCGAACCGCCCCCGGAGTGACGGACCGACGAAAAGTGGTTGCAGCTGGTCCGGGAGTAACAGATCGATGAGAGACACTTCCGATTTGTGCAGGAGTGAGAGATCGACGACGAGGACGGCCGCGTTTGGCGCGGAACTTGGCCATGGTATGGGGAACCGACAGATGACTTGAAGCGGTTGCTCTTTTCCGGTGGAAGCGGTGTAAGCTCGAACAGGTGGCAGTCAGACTGAAAGTTTGATTCAGAAGGCAGGTTGAAAGGAAGTAGCGAGTAAATCAAGATCGTCGGGATTGTCTTGAGCGAGGCTCGAGCGATGTTTACCGGCGGCGGCGAACAAGGTCGTTTCGACAGATAGTCCGACGCCGCTTTCACTTCGATGCCGACCCGACTATAAGTGAGAGAGGGACCAAACTCGATTAGGTTCTCGCCATGGCGTTCGGCTTAAGAATGTCGAAGCCGAAAGAACAAAGTACCGTAGGGATATCTTAAAGGCAACACAACCACCCCATCACAGGCACACCAACAGCGGACGCACAGAGACAAGATCGAAACAGGATGTATTCACACAGAGGACAGCAAAAGTAAAGCAAATGATGGAAGAAAACAAGAAACCAAGGAAGCTTGCAACAGATCACTGAGCCCAGCGGTCGTAGGGGAGCTCGATGTTCTGGGGAACGATGACGGTGTCGATGAAGTGAACAGCACCGTTGTTGCCGAGGATGCTGTCGGGAACGGTGATGCGGGCCGCTCCGTCGTTGACGATGAAGTTGTACTGTGTGAGAAAAGAAATGGAGATGAGAATTGCACTTGCAAGAAAGGATAGTAAGAGGTAGGGGTGAGACGCTTCTTACCTCGCGGACGTCACGGTGCTTCTTCTCGTCACGGTCCTCGTCACGGTTCTTGCGGTCCTTGTTGCGGTCGTTGCGACGACGGTCCTTGTCGGAGTCTCCGCTCTGAACGCGCTTGGAGGAGATAATCATTTCGTGACCGCAGAGAGTCTCGAGCTTGGTGGTCTTCTCGTTCATGAAGTCGGTCGAGTACTGGACCTCCCGAGCGACGTGGTATTCGACGATCTTCTTCAAGTCCTTGGTTCCTGTGAAAGGAATCGAAGAGAATACAGAAGTGAGAAGGTGCGTGCAAGGGCTTAGAAGCGAGAATGGCTTGGACCTACCCTGGCACTCCCTCTTGCTCTCATCATCCGAGTCGTTCCAGTCACGAGATCCACGACGACCGCCCGAGTTCTCCTGACCGACGCAGCTGAAGAGGTAGCGCAGGTTGGCGAGGCCGAGAGACTTCCATGCATGGTTGGAGGGGATGAGAGCAGTGACGCCCTTCCTGCCGTGCTCGGTGAGCTTGCGCTCGAGACCAGTGCGCTCGACAGCGAGGGACCAGGTGGATGCAAAGGTAGGGGCCGACCAGATCTCGTTCCTCAGGCTGCAGGGAGGCTCGAGGACCTTGCTGATAGGGAAGATGTTGCCGTTGGAGGCCTCGATCACCTTGTTGACATCGACGCGGGCTTGCATGTTCTATTGTGACAATAGACGGCGATGAGTGTCATGATGAGGCTGTCGAAAGGAAACGAAGGAAAGGCTTACCAAGTAGTATTCTCCGTTGAACTCGAAGGTGCGGATGCGCTGGTGACGGTCGTCGAGGTTCTTCTCCTTGAGACCGGAGGGGATGAGGAGACCGGCGTGGAGGCAGTCCTCGGTGAGCTCGGTGTCGGGAGAAATGTGGTACTGGAGGATGTCGCGAATCTTCTCCTTGTTGAAGCTAGCGGCTGACTCGATCTCTTCGAAGGCCTCGTTGCAGGGAGCGAAGACGGTGGCCTTGTTGTTGCCCTCGAGCTCGTTGCGCAGGCCCTTGTTCTCTTCCAGGTAGCGGGTGAACTTCTCAAACCTCTTGTTCTCGCGAAGCTCGTCCACTGTGATGCGAGAAAAGAGGGGAAAAACCGGTTAGCGACAGACAGCCCCGATGGTTCCCAGGCGTGTAGCGGGCAAAAAAAACCAAAGACATACTGATTGAGCCTCCCTCCTTGCGGTTGCTGCTACCGTCCAGCTCATACTGGGAGGTGAAGCTGGGAGAACCGACGGTCAGTCCAGCGACCGAGAGCAGGTTAAGGAGACCCGAAATCTTCATGTTGAGAGTGGTGTGAAAGAGTAGAACAAGTATGAAGATGAGAAGTTGGGATGCTGCTGGCTGGTGTGAGAAGTTGAGCGAGTGCGGGATGATAAAAGTGAGGGAGGGGAGACTAGAATGTCGCCTTTTATAGGAGAGGTTGGGCACCGTCGATGGTTTGTCGGCGTTCGTGGTCCTGCATGCAACCTGACCCCCACACGGCTCCCCACCTTTTTTTTCTCATTTGCGTCCGCAAGTCCCTTCGGTTTGACGGATACCAAGCTGAGCGCCACCAGTTACAGTACGTTCGGCTCACGAAGTCAGCAAGCCCCACGCTGTTGTACCGTGATGCTGTCTCTAGCTTAGCGGAACCATGCAGTGTTTCCTACCACAAAAGTCTAAGACGATGGAGGTCCCGAGCGCCAGGGTGAAGGGCAGATGGGCACGAGGTTCGAGTGACAGCGTCCAGCAAGTGGCCAGACGAAAAAAAGGCCATGCAGGTGTATGCGCCCGTGCCCCCCTGTCTGTGCATTTTTTGCTTTTTTCTCCTGTCCCTCCATCTCCATCTCCATCTCCTATGCCTCCAATCAGTCGCATGACCCAGCCTGCGTCATGTGCGAGGAATCGGCCATCTGGATCTATGGAAAGTCTCGCACTGCTGCACTGACAGCCTGAGCAAACGAGAGACCGATCCCGTCAACGAGTTCTGGACCAGACCTGTAGCCAGCACGACAACTTGTGTAGTGCATGCAGTCAAGGTCATCTCTAGCAGCAGCATCTGGGGCTCCTGTAGAAGAGACGTTCCCGTTCATGTTGCTGAACGTCATGTCGGGAATGTTGCCATTTGGAACATGCGGACGTCAGTGAATGCAAGGCACCTCTGTCGAAAAAGTGGCCTTCCTAAGACCTTCGCCTCCCCCACACCCCCCTGCATCAGTGGTGGCAGAAGGACATTCGCAATGAGAAGCTGCATTTGTTGGCCGGTGATTGAGGTTCAGGTGCATGTTGAATGTTATTTACAATCTTTTGTACAAATGTCACAGTATACAGCGGAGCAAGAGAAGTCCCCTCCAGCCCTCTACAGAGAAAACGTTGGGAATACGAGGAAAGACGCAGAAAATAGGAAAACCAACGGCCGTGTCTAGACCACGACCGCCTTGACTGCACTGTCAGCTATTCTCTGAAGGGCAGCCAACGCGACTTTCTTGTCCATCTTCTTTCCCTTCGACTTCTTTCCTGACTTCTTCGCCGAGGTGGAGGAGGTGACCGTCGCTGTGCCGCCGTTGGCCGTAACGGTCTGCGTGACGATGGCGGTCCGGAGAGTTCCAGCGGCGTTCGTCACCGTGATGGTCTGGACGACGGTGACGGTGGATCCGCCTTGGTTGGATCCAGCGACGGGAGTGGGTGTCGAACCGGTGGTCGCGGAGTCGACGAACGTCACGGTCGAGGAGATGCCGCCTGACCCGCCTTGCACGGTGACGGAGGAACCGGACGTCGGAGTCGGCGTGGCCGCAGCGTCCGAGTTGAGGAACGTCACGGTCGTTACCGGTCCTCCTGATTCGGTGGCTCCCCCTTGGACTGTGAGGGTAGGGGATCCAGCTGTCGGCGTAGCGGTGGCAGCGGCCGTTCCAATAAACGTTACTGTCGTCTCGCTTGATCCGGATCCGGCACCGCCTTGAACGGTCACCGATCCCGTCGTCGGTGTCGGACCTGCCGCTCCTCCCGTGGTGTCTGAAGCGACGAACGTGACGGTCGAACTTCCTGAACCCGAGCCTTGAACGGTGAGAACGGATCCGGAGGTCGGAGTGGCTCCAGAGCTCACGAACGTGACGGTCGTGGAGGAACCGGTTGCGCTGGCGCCCGAGGAACCATCTTGGACAGTGACGGATGCACCGGAGCTGTCGGTTGTGAAGGTGACAGTCGACACAGGGGCGGTGTTTGGCGTACCAGCGTCCTGGATGGTGACCATGGTCGGTGCGGGTGGAGCGTTGGTGGGTGTAGGGGTGGTAGGGGCAGGTAAATCGGGCGTCACGGCAACGGCCGAGATCTCTTCGGTCGGAGTCTCCACAGGTGTCACGGCAGGAGTAGGGGTGGGCGTGGCGATTGCTATGGTAGGATCGGCTTCCACCTGCGTCATCATAGCCGTCGGAACGACCGGCGTTGGATCGACTGGTGTCGGGACAGGGTTGGCAGCGACGGCAATGGCTGTTGTAGCGGATGAGTCGGTCACACCGGGGTAATCGGCGGGTGGGACGCCAACGATAGGAACGGCGACTGCAAGGGAAGCTCCCAGTGCCAGGGCGGTCAATAGATGGCGAGTTCGCATTCGAGTGGATGTGGACTGGTGAAAAGTGTGATGTTCGGTCTGACGGTCGTCGATAGTTGAAAAAAACCGGCGGGGAAAGAGGGGACGATAACCTTAAGAAGGTATAGAGTTCGTATTCCCCTGCAACGTTACATGGTAGATGGAGAGGCTCGGATCCTGGAATCGGCGCTGGTTAACTCTGCGTTGGAGAATCCGTGTTTCAAGAACGCTTGAGGGGCCAGTTTGACGCATGTTTCCACCTATTCTCGGCGTTCTGCAGATCCCAGCACCCGTCCCGGCCAATATTCCCATACAGAGATTGCGCGATACGGTTCCCGTTGTTCAACCTCGACGGTTGGTCCTCGCTCATATCATCGTGTTCTCCCCCAGAGGTAGGTACGGAGGAGTGTTTGTACGAGACCAATGTGCGGCATGGCGTGCGCTGTTGATTTGAGATTGTCCGGCCTGTCCGGACGCTAGGCATCTTTTTCCTTAGGTCCACCTGGGTCATCAAGCTAGCGGAGCACGGCAACACATGAATTACGCATATCGCAGGAGTTCCTCGAATCATCAAGGATCGCATCAAGTCCTAGTACTCTCAGGCTGTCCGAGTATCGCACATTGCACTGGTCTCGAATAGCCTTGCCAGCGACTCTCAGAATGTGCGCGGCCGTCGCGGGTCCCCGACTTCTCCCGCGACTCCTGGTTCACGTCGGTCACCAACGGCCAGGTCTTGTACCGCGATGTAGTTCCACGTTCTCGGAAATCACGTCTAGTCGCCTCATGGCTACGACGGCAGGGAGCGGTTCCGTTGACATTCCCATCAACCGCATCCGAAACATCGGGATCATCGCTCACATCGACGCCGGGAAGACGACCACCACCGAACGGATGCTCTTCTATGTAGGGTATACGAATCGAATAGGAGGTACAAGTGCAGCAAGAGGTTTCTTGTTCCGCCCGACGGGAGTCGAATGACTGACAGGGCTTCCCCCCATCCGCGCGGTTAGAGGTGGATCAAGGATCCACGGTGACGGACTTTCTCAAACCCGAACGGGAACGCGGAATCACCATCACTTCGGCATGCATCCCGTTCTCCTGGCGTGACCATCGGATCAACCTGATCGACACACCGGGTCACGTCGATTTCACCATCGAGGTGGAACGCAGCATGAGGGTACTGGACGGAGCCGTCTGCGTGTTGGACGCGGTGGCGGGAGTGGAGGCCCAGACCGAGACGGTGTGGAGGCAGGCCAATCGATACGGTGTGCCTCGCGTGGCTTTCGTCAACAAGATGGACAGGAACGGGGCTGGGCTGGGAAGGACCGTCGCGGCGATGGAGAGGAGGTTGACGGGATGGGGGAAACCGTTGGTGTGTCAATGGCCGATCGTGAGGGATGGAACGAGCGGGATCAGTGGACCCGGGAGTGGTGGACCTGGGTTCGATGGGGTCGTTGATCTCGTGACCTTGGAGGCGTTGGATTGGCATCAGGAGAAGACGGGGAGCGTCGTCACGCGTCGACTGGTGACCGCTCAGGGAGGTGGACCGCAAAGGGAGAGACTTTACCAGGAGGTTCTGGCCGCGAGGGAGAAACTCGTGGACGCGTTATCGGATCTTGACGAGCGGATCGTCGACATCTTCCTGGACTGCGATGGTGACCATCTTCGTATACCGGCCGTAGAGCTGCACGCTGCGCTCCGGAGGGTCACGTTGAGTGGCAAGGGAATCCCTGTGTTCTGCGGAGCCTCCTTTAAGAACATCGGCGTGCAGCCAGTACTGGACGCGGTGGTGAATTACCTTCCTTCTCCGGAAGAACGACCACCAGCCCGTGCTCTCGGACCTGACGGATCAGAGGTATCCGTCTCCCTCACGGACAAGAACCTCTGCGCGCTCGCCTTCAAGGTCACGCAAGATCCCAAAAGGGGACCCCTCGTATTCGTGCGAGTCTATTCGGGGACCCTCGAACGCGGCATGACGCTCGTCAATTCCGCGGACGCGACGAAGGAACGGGTCTCCAAAGTCCTCCAGATGTACGCGGACGACTACGAGGAGATCACGCACGTCACCGCCGGCAACATCGCGGCCGTTTCAGGACTCAAGGAGACGCGGACGGGCGACACACTCCTTCTTTCAAGAGACAGTCGAAGGCTTAGACTGGACACCATCACCATCCCGCCCCCCGTCTTCGTACGATCCTGCGAGCCCGCCACGTCGAACGACGAGAGGGGACTGTCCGTCGCGTTGAGAGCCCTCGTGAGGGAGGATCCGTCCGTCCACGTCTCTTACGACGAGGAGACGGGTCAGACTTTACTGAGCGGGATGGGCGAACTTCATCTCGAGATCACCGCGGACAGACTCGAGGAGGTTCATCGCGTGAACTGCAAGATGGGAAAGGTTCAGATCAGCTATCGGGAGACGGTGACGTTCGAAGACGTCGGGGAAGACGCCACACCGACGTTGACGGAGACCTTCCTCCACGAGAAGACGACGTTCGGGAAACGCGCCAAGGTCCAACTGACTCTCCAGGTCGAACCCATGGTCGCGCATCAGGAGCAGGAACTGTCCACCGTCGACTCGAAGGGCGGAGCAGGCGGGAACGAGGTCGTGTGCGATTTCACGAGGTCGGACGTGACGATCGCGGGAGTGGACGCAGACGGTCGAGAGGTCACGAAACCCAGCATGGCGGGATACCCGCCCCACTCCGAGATGCAGTCGGCCGTGAGAGCCGGGATCGAGGGTGCGTTGGGACGAGGTCCTCTCCTCGGGTTTCCGATGACGAACCTGCGGGTTCGATGCACGGCCGTGGAAGTGTTCGGACCTGAGGTATCGACCCTGGCAGCTCTGCGAGGAGCGGCTTCCGCGGGTCTTCAATCTCTTCTTCGGAAAGCTGACTCAACCCGACTGTTGGAACCCATCATGGACGTGGCCATCAGGGTTCCGGAGCGGTACGTCGGTGTTATCACAAAGGACGTGGCTGGGACGAGAAGGGGTCAGGTCCTTTCTTTGGGAACCGAGGAAGGGACGGACGATGGAACGAACGCGGATGCGTACGAGCATAGAACCATCGAGGCCACCGTGCCTCTCGCCCAGTTAGTCGGATACGCCAGCGCACTCAGAGGGCTGACGGCCGGTACTGGCGATTTCACAATGGCCTTGAAGGGATACGGGCTGATGCAGAGCGATAGGGAGCAGGACGTCGTGGCGGAGATCAGGGGATACTAGGGAACAGATACAGCAACCTCACGCACATACGAGTTGCATAACAATATTATTCTTCTTGGGTCTACAATGTCGTGTCCACGAGTTTGCCCAACATCATACCATCTATGAGTGAAACTGTACACGAACGACGACTTATCTAGAAGGCGGGAAGTCCAAACAACTCTGGCTTGAAATCCGCCATGCTCGTGACGACGCACGCGGCGCCCATGTCACCCTGTCCCTCGAAGACCTTCTTCATGTTGTGATCCGGCACCCACACGCATCGCATGCCAGCGGCCGTGGCCGCCTCGATTCCGTTCACCGCGTCCTCGAAGACAAGACATCGGGCAGCATCGGATGCTCCCAGCTTCTCCTTTGCGACGAGGAAGATGTCGGGCGATGGTTTCCCGTTGCGCACGAGCGGGTCGTCTCCGCACGTGATCGAGTCGAAGAGGGCGAACAGGTCTCGATGGCGGGACGTCTTGAGGAGGAACTTTGGGTGTGTGGAAGAGGTTGCAACAGCGATGGGAATCGAATTGGATTTCAGGTGTTTGATCAGACGCTACGAGGAGAAGATCGTCAAAAGAAGTGCTGGAGGACGTGATGGTAGTGATGTCGTTACCTCGACGCCAGGGAGGACCTCGCACTCTGGCCACTTTTTGCTTTGTAGCTCTGCCGTCTCCTCGAGGTAGTCTTCGACGGACATTGGGATCTTGAGTGCTTCGATGATCATGTTTGCTGACTGAGCCCACCCGAGGAGCAAGACAAGACCATGAGTGGTCTGATGACTGGGCAGGACAACCCTTTGGTGCCCTTTCGTACCTCCAGCGCCGTTCGACCCATAAGCTTGCTCTTGAGCTCCCACTTGAACTTTTCACCGGGGACGTACTTGTCGAGGATGTCTTGGGTGACTTCGGTGTAGATGCGTTCCGTGTCGAGCAGGAGACCGTCCTGAGGGAACAAAAACAGGAAGTGCGGTGAGGGATGGTGGGATGAGCTCATAGTTCGAAACACTGCATACCATATCAAAGATGCAGTGGGTCACGGCGGTATCGATGCTGGTCATGGTCAGTATGGAGGTCTGAGGAGATAAGGAAGAAGGGGTACCGTGAACGCAGAGCGTTGCGCTGTGAGAGTCCGTATGGTTCTTTGGTGGTTCTTTTTTTTCCCCTTTGGGGGGAAAAGAGGACACTCGCTCGGCACCATGTGGCTGTGCTTCTTCTACTGCTTCGGCATGACTGATTCACTATTAGTCATCTCCTCTCTCCCCCCTTTTTCCTCTCTCCCCCACCCTCCTTTTTTCCTCTCGCTTTCGGTCCTCACACCAACGGCATCCTTGCTCTTCAAGTCTTGGCGAAATACCTCGTATCTGTCTCGTGCTTCTTGTTCACGCTACCGTCCTCCAACCGTCGTTCATCACTTACCCACTCACACCGCCAACAATGGACGGTTCCCAAACAACCGTCGAAACTCCTGGCAACCCCGCTCCCAACATGGACATCGTCATCCAACGGCCATGTCCCAACTGCGCCGCTCTCATCAGCGGACAGGCTGCCCTGGTCGAGGTACCCCACTTCAAGGAAGTCGCCCACCTCATCCTAGACTGCAGCAACTGCAACACCCGGACAGAGACCTTCAAGAGCGGGCACAGGGTCGAGGAAAAGGGTCAAAAGATCACGGTCACGCTCGAGAACATGCAGGACCTGGAGCGCAAAGTCCTGAAGGTGAGGTTCTCCCTCTCTCTTTTCTCTCTCCCTCACTGTCCCTCTCTCTCCCTCTCAGGCCTTGCTCGGTCACGTACCCACCCGTCTCACCCTTCTCCACTTTGTCAGGGCGAATACTGCACCCTCGAGATCCCTCTCCTCGGTCTCGAGCTTCCACCACAAACCCTTCCCGCCCGCTTCATGCCCATCCTCGACTTTCTGCACCAGATCCTCGAAGACGTGCTCAAGAACGCCACCGCCAGAGGCGAGGCCAGCAACCCTCAGATCAAACTCTTCCACCACAATGTCGTGGCCTTCGCCACCGGAAAGGTCTTCCCCGCCACCATCCTCCTCGACGATCCAGCGGGGAACACCCACGTCGAGAGCTTCTCGGCTCCGGACGTGGACGCCAACATCAAGGTCGAGGAGTACGCGAGGAACGAGGAGCAGGAGAAGCTGGTCATGTCTTCCTATGACACCACTCCTATATAGCAGCAGCATGCCTGTGACCCATATAGCAGTCCCTGCACCTGCTCGCGCTATAGCGCAAGCTTTTTCCTCCATCTTGCCTCATACACGGCTTTCTTCCATACATATTGTTCAGCATATGAGTAAACTATACCTACAGTACTAGTATAGCCAAAGGCACCCGAGAAAGGATCGTTGGACTGTGCCACCACCCTCCACAAGAAAAGCACGCGTCCGGACGCGTTCTCGTTTCTCCTTCTTCTCGCTCCCCTCCCTCTCCCTCCAACCCCACATACCAACACTCTCCCCATAAAAGATGGCAGCGACGGCAGACCTTTCCCACGACCACCACCTGACCTCGACGTCGGACCCAAACAACCCTTCCTCCTCCTCGGGACGTCAGAACAGCAGCGAGGAGTGGTTGCTGCTCCGGATCGGTTCGCTGCCGAGGAACTCGTTGGGTTGGTTTCGATGCGGGGTCGGGTTCTACAACAAGAAGGACTACACAAAGGCCATAGAGTGCTTCGAAAAGGCCGTCGAGATGGATCCTATGAACGTGAGGAGGGGAAAAGTTACACTCGTTTCCTGTGGAGAAGAAAGGTAGCTGAACTACTGTTGTTTGGTTGGATATATAGTACAACGCGTTTCAGATCATGGCAAGAGCTTGCATCGCTGTTAACCGTGAGTTGATGATGAGAATTGGAGTTCTTGGTTCGGATCGTAGTGTCTTTCTTTACACGCACGTGTTCCTTCCAGGGAAAGACGACGCAATAGCAGCGCTGAAGCAGTCCGTGATGTTGGACAATCCATCAGACTGGTATCGCTCAACTTTCCAGCGCAAGCTAACCTCCTGCATCAAACTAACGACCGGATCTCTTGAAAAATAAACAGGCAACTTCTGATAGAGCTCACGTCGAACAAGGAGTAGCGAACGGATGGGAACTGCGGATCCCCCTTCGCACACGCCTTTCTCTCCCTCTTTTCTTGTAATTAGGATTCCTTCAAACTCGTCCCACCACCACCACCAAAAATGAAGAAAAAAAGCTGGGCCAGCTGGAAGAGCGAGCGGGACCCACCATGGCAGTCAATCAAAGATCATCCTATCCGGAGCAGACGATGGCGCAGCCGATGGCCGCGAGTCGCGAAGTGAAGCAACTTGGCCACCATTGCTGTCGTGTGGACCCGACATGACGTGCAGAGGATCATCCATGAACGAAACGCGTCGAACGCGCTTGACACGTTCCGGTGGTGAGATGGACATCGCGTCTCCATCATGTCCCGGAGACGAAGGACGTGCTTCCGATGTTCGCGATGATCGGGTTCTCTTCCGACACCTCGGAGGGTGCTCGTCGCCGGATACTGTCAGGTCTTGACTTGATCTTCTTGCGGTATCATCAGTTTGCAGATCCTGAGTAGCGTGCATAGCGTCAGATTCCGATACTCCAGATCGCATCACGTCACTGCATGTACCGAAGGTTGAGGACACTGCTCCCTATCCCCCGTCACTGCCTGACGATCTTCGCCAGGTCGATCCCGCTCGTCCTTCTTCTTGGACGACGCGCGGGCCTCATAAAAATGCGCTTGATGCTTTACGGCTTCTAAAGAGGCAGGGCAATCAATCTTCGTCACTCTATGTTTTCCCGGCCTGCAGCCCACGATCGCACCTCTCAGGTCAGCCCTTCCACGCTCCGTATCGATCCCCATTGCGGACCGAAACGTCTGCAACTTTCCGGTAGGATAATCCACATCGATCATCGCCGCTCCCATGTACACGGATGTGGGTATCAATATTTCTGTCGGAAACCGAAGGCAGACGGTGGACAGATATCTAACAAGCGATCCCGAATCACGAATCAGTCACGCAACACGATTGAGACTCTGATCTTTTCGATGTTTTTGACATACGCACGCGTCGTTAAAGGCTGTGGCGGCAGCATTCAGTTGAGAGGGCGTCGCTGTCTTGCGAAGAAGTTTTTCTGGTGAGCATTCGTGCGTGCGAACACAGTTATGGAAGATACCCCGTCATACCATCGAGGTGTCTGATCAGCGGCATGAAGACATCGAACGGGTTTCGTGGTAGGCGGTCGAAACAAAGGGCACGAAGGACCTCGATCTCGAAGTACAACAGCCTTCGCTTGTATTCTTCGAAGATGGGGCTCTTAAAATCGACTTCCTTTGTGAAATCCTACCATAGAAAGGATAGTAGATGGTGTCAATGACTCCGTCCGTAAAACGAGAAGACCGATGAGCAACCTTCCTACCCGACTAATGATCTTGAGGAGTATTTCTATGATGTGCGTGGCCTTGACGGGTCGATCGTCCCACTTTGCGGCTAGCCAGAAGCACGTAGCAGCTACCAACTTCGGCAAAGACCAATCGTGAGAAACGGTGGTTGGATTGAAAACCACGAGACCTGGCCCGTACCCGATATTGATTGAATTCCGTGAAGGACTTTCGCATATACACGCGGTGAAAGTAGAGACATGCCGGAAGCGAGAGTCGCGGATGTCTACGTTTTGAGAAGGAGTTCAGTATCAGCTTCCGCTCCTTCCCACGTCTCCGGCTGCTTTCCTCTACCTCTCAAACTCGACCGCCAAAGTCAGTATGACGTTGCAGCCTTTGTCTCTCAATATGCTCTCCTCTTCCTCGGTGATGCCAGCGTGTCGAGAAGGAGTGTCGCGGACCTGGGAGGCGGTGAAGTACCAGTTGTTGCTGGGTTCGGCATTCAGGCCAGGATATTTTCGCCTGGTGAGATGACGTCGTTTGGGTGGCATGGCTCAATGACGAGGGGAAACTGTTGCCGCGATCATACGAACGAGGCGGGCGGTGGTAGGTAGTCGGGCTGTAAAGTTACTTATGTTGTTGAGGTTCCTGTACATTCAGCATTGGTGGGTGGGAAGATGAGGAACCACACGGCTGTGGGTGACTCACACATGCGCGGACAGCGGCCGAGAGACGACCGTTTGCACCGAACAGCGAACCAAACCAAGGACCGACCGTCTCATGATTACCGAGAGCAGCGATAGCAATGACCTCAAGTCCTCTGCGTCTGTGGCGGCGTAAGAGCTGCAGGTTCCGTTCGCTACCTGAGCTTTGCTGGGTTGGGGGTGAGTCAGCTCTCATTTCCGCCCGCTCCGCAGAGCACCCGTCCAAACCCATCTCGGAGTCGTCAGGACGCATCGAAGGAGGCAGAGCGCATCTATGTTGTAAGTTTAGCAATCTCACCAGCTTCTTGCCTTGTTGTTGCCTTTTCGACTGCTCCTGCTCTGAACGCTGGCGGACGTCATAGCGAATACTGGATTCTACGAAAGAAAGATCATGAAGACCTCTATTTGATGTACAGCATGAGCCATTGCAGAGGCATAGAACAGAGAATTTCCGGTCACAGAGAAGAACAGAGAGAAACGAAAAGGGTAAAGCCAGAGAATACAGTAAGTGCATCAGACCCCGCCATGCGCCTCATCACGGTGACGGGACCAGAACCTGCGCCAAGCATCACGGACTTTGTTCCCTCGAAGACGAGGTTCCTGCCGCGAGATCTCCACGACCGGTTCCCGAACCTCGGGCGTCTCTTCCGGACCGGTCCCGAGCTCTCCAATGTCCCGTCGTCGATGTCTCAGCAAACGAGAGGTTCCCGGATCCTGCTCTCGTCGCCACACGCGGCCGACGCGCCGAGCACGCACGATGTCGACGTTCGCTGGCGTGAATGTATCAGGGATGGTAGAGGAAGGGCACGGAAGCAGGGTTGTCAAGGGGTCCTCGTTCGTGACTGGCGACAGACTGGCGATGCTTGCGGACGTGGGATTCCAGATCATGTCTTCGGATCGATACACGCCGAGACCGGGTGGAGGAGGTGGCGGCTGGCTTTGGAGCACGCTGCGACCTCTGAGCAGATGGGTGGGTGGAACGAGGAGAGGTCCGAAGCTGGTCATGCCGCCGCTGGGAAGTGTGTCGACTGGGGATATTGGATAGCTGGCCCGATCTGGGCAGGCAGCCGCCTTTTTTGGTGACGGGACAGGACTAGGCAGTGACGAGGGTCGCACGTTCAAGATAGGAGTGAGAATTGCACAGTCGCTTGATGCGGTGCTGGAGGTAGAAGGACCGTTGCGTCGTGGCAGAGGGAACTGCATGTTCAGCGGCGTGGGAAATTAACTGGTCGTCACATGGGGCAACGACTGACAAAGTAGCATCTATGATACCTCAAACCCCAGTAGATTCATAACCGGATGACGACGACGGGCAGAGAGACCAGAGCGGGGCAGGATGACTGGCTGAGCAAGCTCGGTCTTGACTGCCGTTCGTTCCTTCAGTGTCGCCACCGACACCCACAGAGCTCTGAGAGCTGCTTTTTTGTTGTTCAGCCCAGCTTCCTGCTCCATCAGCAAAGCCTCTAGATGTCCGCAAAGCTCTTCCAAGGACGATCATCAGAGGGGCTTGGAGTCTAGGCTCTCGATGTGACTAATTGAAAGTTATCCCACCGTTGACTTCTGCCTCGACGCTGCCCATAGCGCTCGCTATTGCTGATGTGGGAGTTGAACGGCTGGCTGCTTGAACGCTGAAGTTGTATATGGGTGTGCCAGCAACGGACTAGACGATGGCGTCACGAATACGGGACTGAGTGTCTATTGGCTCTGCATATGTTTCTGTGTGGGGATGTCCAGGACGTTCATCGGTGGGAAGAAGACGAACATGTTTTCCCTCGCCGTTTTCTCTCGCCCTCGATCAAAAGGCTTTTCGACTGGTCCCCATTGTGCCGACGCTCTCCGCGCCTCCCTATAGGAACACCTTGAGGGAAAGATGTAACTTGAAAGATTCCGTATGATGGAAATCAGTCATGACTTCAATGACTTATGAAGTGAATTATCCGAGGAAGACCAAACCTCATGGAGGAGGATCCGAGCTCGTGCGAGCAGTTTTAACTCCTCTACTTCACCAGCTCCCTGATCTTTCACAGCAAACGGACGAGTGCCAAGTGCACATGGAAGATATCGTTCGGTGAAGCTTGAAGTTTAATCGAGGGAACGGCTGGCAAGGTGGTTGGACAGCGACCGTCACCAAAACTCATCGACGCTTCAATTTTGTTTCTGCCTGTCGGATCAAACTCTTTGCAAAAGCGATACATACTCCACGCCACTAAACTTCCTCCGCTTCCATCAGCCTTGGCCATTGACCGCCTTCTGCGCCTCGATCAGCTCCTGTCCGCGCATCGCCAGTTCGTCGGCCTTGAGCTTGTGAAGGTCGAACTCGAGGCTCAAGAGTTTGGATTTGTCACGAAAGACCGGGTTGTTGCGGAGGGAGGCGACTTGCATATCCATTTTGCGGATCTTTTCCTGAATGTTCTTGACCTTGCTCGTGACGGGTGCTCGCGGAGTCGGAGATTCCGAAGGGACTAAGTCGGTCACTGCATCAGGGGAATATTGGTGAAAATCATCAAAGAGGCTGCGATCTTTCGGGGATCGAAAAAATTCGAACCTGTGGTCATCTGTCTGAGTGCAACCAAGTTCTTCAGCATCCACCTCTCGAAAGGTACCAAGTCGTCCCCCTCGGACACGTAAAAACTCTTGGGGAAGCGCATCAGCTCCTCGACGGTCACGTTATCTCCGAAAGGAGTAAACTGCTGTACCGGGCGACCGGCTTCGAAGAACGTTTGTCGACGCAGGAGCGCTGAGAGAGGCGGGAAGAAAGGACTCTGCGGAGTGTGCTGTTGTTGCTGCACCTGCGGCTTGAGGATGTGCTGGCTGAGGTGCTGATTCTGACGTGCACTGTCGTCTTCACGAGACACGACGACCTGCGGCGAAGTCGGAGGTTGCGGTACCGGTGACTGCAAGGGAACCGACGATGCACGGCGTGAAACAAAACAGTTGCTAACTCTCCAGTTGTCACGCTTGGGTGGTCGGCTTGTGGCATTTCCAGAAAGGTAGACGGCGACAAGGGTATTCTTGAGTGTGTCTAGGGACTCCAGTTTCCTGATCCAGAGCATGCTGGCGGGCAAGCTGGCGAAGGCCTCCATTGGTACGATACAAAAGTTAGGTTTGCCGTCGGCTGTTTTGTCCACGGAGATGCCAGCCAGAATGAAAAGACCATCTTGGAAGTGCACGCCCAGTGGAAGGCTAGCAGCGGAACGAACAAAGAACACCTCGGCCCTCGGATCATCAAACATTTCTTTCTGTACTCTGGTCACATAGTCGTTATCCAGAGTTACTGCAATCCTGCAGAAGGTCAAAGAATGTCAGCTTGTTGTCTAGGCTGTCTAGACAAAACGCATGGACGTACTCATCTCCGAAGTCGAGGTCTTCCCTCGCCTCACGAGCGGTGATGGAGACTTTTCCAAAACTCGTCCTCTTGCCCCTAGTCTTTACGAAGAGGTCGCCTTTCCAGACTTCGTAGGTCCATTTCGGTCCAAGATCCTCTCGGATGCCAGGAGGGGTCGGGTCCTTTGGTGCGGGTGACGGTGAGTTGGAAGCTTGATCGCAATTCATCATGGTGATTTCGACGGACGATGGTGTGACAACTGTGACGTCGATATCCATCTTGGAATTGTCAAAGCTCTTGTTCTTGCTGCTCGGTCGGCTGTCAATTAAGTTCACGATCTGGCCACGGGCTATGCGCAACGGCAATCATATTAGCTAAGTGCAAAGGTTTGAAATAGCTAGAATATGATAAAGGAAATATAGCATTTACCTGGATCGTTTAGATAGGCTGAAGACGGTTGCGAGGGTTGAGATGGACGGACAGAAAGGCCTTCTTTGAATATTGTGTCTGAATGACTATTCGTTGGGACTCTCGGTTCTGAGGTTTTCTGTCTCTTCCCTCTGCCATCCTCCGAGAACGTAGGAGATATGCTCCTTTCTGAGAATCACACCAGATGCAGATCCCACGTCAATTATGGAGATGCCAACAAGACTCCACAATTCACTCACCTGGGTGTACCGCCAGTGAGGTCGGTACCGATTGATTCGTGATGTTTTCGGCGATTTCTTCAGCAGCCCTTTTCATCCCTGCTGCGACGGAGCTATTGGGGACTAAAGCAACACTTTCACCTGCCGATGTAGCGACAGGGGCGGACGTGCTGGGAGCTCGCAAGCCGGAAGACGAAGCATCTGTCGAAAAACGAGAGTGAGCCTTTTCGGACCGGTGATTCAGTGCTTGCGTGCGCATACCGATGGGATCGCCCTTGTCCAGCGATGAGTCCGGAGGACTGGATGGCCTGACTCTTGTGAATTGGATCGGTCTGCCTTTGATCTGGAACTCCCAGTTACCGTATTTGTGGAGTATTTTGTCGACAGAGCTCGGGCGAAGGTACAGAGCCAGGGCACTGTGGGACACACGGAAGTGGAATTTCAAAACAACCAGTATGGAAGGAAGAGACACGGTACCTGCTACTCACCTTTTCCCAGTTTCTTCCATGTCGAAACTGATGACGGTACCTTGTTGTCTAGCCCAGCTTTCCAACGCTTCTCTGTCGACATCTTCCGGCAGGTTCGAGATCCAGAGACAGCATTGCGGGTCAGGAGTCTCTGAGGGAGACCTGTCATTGGTGATAGGTAAGAAAGAAAACAGGTAAAAACCTCATTGCCCAAGTATCAGTGATCACACGTCTCGCTTACCGGCGAGTTTTATCGATGACGATGCCGAAAGGACTCCGCGACGGTGTGGTGTGATCTCTGGCGAGCTGTTCTCTGAGTGCTGGCCCTTTGTCGGGTTGCCGGTTATGTTGCTCCTGGTCACTGGCAACTTGCTTGCTAGCCATGTTTTCTTTGGCTTTGACTTCCTGGGCCGCTTGCTCTTTCGCGGCTGGTCTGTCCCCTGCCCCGACGATGCTCCATTTCCGAAGACCGCTTGGTGCGTGTGGATTGCCACCTGCCACAGAAGCTATAAGCGGTCGGGATCGAAGATGCAGGACGCGCTGCAAACCCACCTCGATAGTTATAAGACATGACCGCAGGTGAACTGGACGTTGCGGTCGGAACAAAGTCCGGTGTTATAGAAGCGTCTTCACTGTGCTGTTCTTGCGAGGCCGAGTCGCTCCTGGTTCATGGTAGGAGATTGGATTGACAATAGATGAGTCAAGGACGACGGAAGAATACCGAACCGCTGAGTCTGAGGGGGGGGGGGGTCCGGGGGAATGAAGCAACAAAAAACGTACGAGGCAAAGCCGCCCTTTATCCTCGGCTTGCGGCTGCGGTTAGGGTGTTTGAGAGGGGG
>JADGJA010000115.1:25506-40542 GCA_027596035.1 Thoreauomyces humboldtii
CGGCCCCCCACACCCCCCCGCCCCGCCCCCCCCACCACCCCCCCCCCCCGCCGCGCCCCGGGGCGCCCCCTCTCTCATGAAGCAAACAAAAACGTACGAGGCCAAGCCGCCCATTATCCTCGGCTTGCTGCTACGTTTAGGGTCTTTGAGGACTGGGTGGGGTTCTTTGCAAACCGTACTTGCACACCGCCGCCTGTTCAAGCACTTACCGGCGGCTGACAGGTTGTTAATGGGAGGGGGAAGCGAGGGGACAGGACAGGGAAAGAGTAATAGACACCACCTTCCAGAGAGCGTGGGAAAAGTCCGATGAACCTCTGTGTACGCCTATCAAGTGCTGTGCGGGGAGAGAGAGAGGGGAACGCAGAGAAGGAGGCTTTTCCCCCCTTGAGTATCGAGGCGAGAGGGGCAACCAGAGACCGACAGAAGGGGTCGAGAAACTGTCAGTAGGGACTGGGAAGACCCTGTCAATATGACTCATCTATGACTCATCTTTCGCTGGTTCCGACAGCCTCCCAATGACCGAACGAGCGGTGACGAAGACACTCCCCGCAGGTACAGTACTTGACGTCTCTCGCACACGCATTACTACGGAAGTGAGTTATTTCTGTTTGCACTGCAGGGAGGACATTCTGTTCCTCCAATGCGGCCCATGATATTTTGTCGCAGCATGGCGAAGAGACCAAGGATCGACGACCGGAAGGAGGACCCTGGAGCATTCATGTGCTCTTCGTTTGTCGTCAACGATAACTTCTTCCACAACCCTCCCAAGCGTGGATACAGAACTTCGCAGTTACAGTCACCGCTTGGTGAACCTACTCCAGCCCTTCCCGTGATTACCTAACGCATCCTATCCGATGTGAACAACTACATGACGTTGTCGGCTAGCAGGGCCTCCAGCGCTCTCCCTTCATCTGCATCGCTCTGGTCCAACGCACGTATGACCAGATCTTGCGGAAACCCCATTTCCACGAGCCTAGCAACGGCTGGATCCTTTGGCACGCTGATGGCAGGTTGAGGCATTGACGCGGACGCTGCTGATGCGGATTGTTGGGCGGCCTGCCGTCGAGCTTCGGCACTGGCGCCGGCGGACGTTGGAGGCGGCGCTGTGGTGGATTGGATCGCTGGTGCTGGTTCGGATGCGGAAGCGCCTCCCGCGTGGATTTCGGTCCATTGTCGCGCCGTTCGATTGAAATCGGCGCGATCGCGAAGATAGTGTCCGGCAACTTCTGCGTCCTTGGGACATCAAACGGCTATCAGTGAGTTGTTGAGTAGATGAGACTTGAAGGCATCGGTTTGGCTCAACCTGCGGGTTATCGGGAGCTGCATCGCATAACAATGATTGCAAGGAGATGAGGACGGTTTTGATGGTGAGGACGGGCGACCACTCATCCTTGAGGATGCTGAGGCAGATCGCGCCCGTTTGACTGGAAACGTTGGGGTGATAGATGGAGGTGACAAACTTCATGGCTGGAGGTTTGAAAGGGTACTGATCGGACAGCACGATGTCCACGGTGAACGTTCCAGATTCATAAGGACTGCCCGAGGGACCCTGGATGGTGGCAAGGAGGTGATCTGCAGGACAACTGTCAGGGCCTTCTTCCGGCAATGTGCGGGTAGATCATCTGATCCTGACTCACGGATGTTGTCGTCCACTATCCGCACGCTCAATTGAGCGGACTTGTCAGCGTGAACCTGACGGATCTCTCGCTCGATCCTTCGGGTGTCTTGAAGCATGAGGAAGGGATTACCCGAGGACGTCGATATTCAGTGGCGAGACGGGCCAGGGGCAAAGAGAAGCTTGGAAAGTTCCACAGAAGGACGCAAGGGGCTGCGAGCAGGGAACGGACGGCAGGACTCGCTCGAGGACTCGGAAAGAAGGCAACGGGTCACGGGTTGAGGGTCACAGCAGTTGCACTTCTTAAATTGCGGAGAGAGGAGGTACGACGAAAGCTGGGGGGACGGGGGGAACGCGAGGGGATTTGATCCCTTGTCATTTCACCTCGAGTCTTGACCGTTTGGCCGCAGACTTTTCCCCCGCAACTTGTTTCCCCCCATAGCAACTGGGTAGCATCTTGCCAAGATGGCGACTAGCAAGCTTCACAGGAGATCGCGATGCCTGACCGTTCTCATGGCTTTGGGAATAGTACTCTGCCTGGTCGGGTTTCGGGCCGTGCAAGCTGCGAAATTTTGTGGTGAGTTCCATTTCGTGTGGAGATCACCCAACCCGCTCAGTCAGTCGAAGGTCGCTTTCTGAAATCCATTCTAATGAGTATCTCGCCTCAATTAGCGGCGGACTTCTATGTGCCCGGAATACCTGATATGGAACCAAGCGCCGTGGACGTCTTCAAGATGCATGCTGGGTGCGTTGAAGAATGGTAATGCGACAGTTGTACAAGGTCTTACTGTTTTGAATATGAAGGCACCTCCCGGTCGACGACACGTCGAATCACTTGCTGTTCTTCTGGCTAGTGCAAGCGCAAACCAACTTCCAGCATGAAAAGCTGGTCCGTCCTTCTCGGATTTTGTTTGCGTGGTTTCTGAGACACCTTCGACTAATACCTGTGCTGGGTGTAGGTAATATGGCTGAACGGTGGTCCAGGATGGTACGCATTTACTTCGTCTGCCGGTTCATCGCGAACTATACGCTGACTAATTTTTGCTATCAATCAGTTCAAGGTGCGAGCGATAAGTCCCTACATCTTCCAGAGATGCCGGCTGAACTCTTATGCTCAGCATGGATGGAATGCTACTAGAGAATGGACCTTTCAAAATCACCTCTAAAGGAACGGTCGACGTTAACCCGAACACTTGGGTCCACAATGCCAACATGCTCTACGGTACCTGCTTCGTTCGGTAGCATTATATCTATCGGCAGTTACCAATTCATTCATCTTTTCTAGTGGATCAACCGGTTGGCACCGGATTTTCTATTGCCGATGGGAGGTTCGACACCACGCAAGCTCAGGTATCAATGGCAAAACCGTCTATAAAAATTCAAAGACCAACCGTCTATAAAAGTTCAAAGACCAAAGCTGAAACGTCAGTTTCCATAGGTTGCGACCCACTTCGCAACGTTTTTGGATAATTTCTTCCTCACTTTCCCTGAATTCCTCCGGAGCGAGGTACCACAATAGTAACCAGGCAGAGTCTTGTTAAAAGCAATCTCACGATCCACACTACCATAGATCTATCTATCCGGCGAAAGTTTTGCGGGACAGTATATTCCCTATGTAGCAACTGAGCTTCTTAAACGGAACAAGGACGGCACTGCCAAGGTGAAGTCGGACTGTATCCTGCTGACTTCGCGGCCGCTAATCTTCCTCCCCACATAGGCAAAGCTAAATCTGCGTGGCCTACTGATCGGGAACGGATGGATAGACCCCATACGTCAGGTACGTTTGATCACGTCTGTCCCTCACTTTCCGTCCGCTGACGCCGGAAACGCAGTCGAAGGCGTACCTCGACTTCGCCGAAATGCATAATCTCCTTGATTACCCGCAGTACAAGGTACCGGCCGAGGCACTACCAATGACTTCTATCGCGTGGCGACTCACGATGTTCCTTGTTCAGCTACAAGCTGAAAGCTACTGGGACGCTTGCAAAAGTCAGCAGGCTGAAGTCGAAACCGTCAAAAACGACATGTGCGATAATATCCTTGACCAGATCCAACAGAACTCGAAACATGGGTACGAAGCTCATCGGATGCATTTTGACGTATCCATTGATAGTAACATTTATTGCGTTGCAGGGGAAGGATGTGCATCAACATGTATGATGTGCGGCTACGGGACGAGAAGCCAGGTCAAGGTTGCGGAATGGCTTGGCCACCTGGTCTTGCCGAAACAGGCAAATATCTGGAAGTAAGTGGCCCTTGTGCCGTAATGTCGCTATCGCCGTCACAATGATCTGACTAAGTTCATGTATAGCGCACTGATGTCCGGACCGCTCTACATGTCGAGAACGCCAACAAGTGGAAAGAATGCAATGGCAATGTGTACACGGGTCTCGCAGGTGACAAGAGCACCCCATCTTACAAGGTAAGCAGGAAAGCTCTATTGGCAGGACGTAGCGCTGATCATCGTTTGCTCCCGGTAGCTGTTCCCCGAGCTCTTGTCTCAGGTCTCAATAACACTCTTCAAGTATGTAGCTGCGTACCTGTCCTCGTCAGACTGACTCAGCTAACCGCCGAAATCGTTTTCCAGCGGTGACCAGGATCTCATCTGCAACTACCTGGGCACAACCGAAATGGTCGCTGAGATGACCTGGGGAGGGGCCACCGGGTTCACAAAGGTATTTCTTCGCGAAACATGCCCACATGGATACAACTACTGAATGTTGCATGTATCTTACAAAAAGGACCTCCCGGTATTGGACTGGTACGTCGATAACAAGCTCAAAGGCACGTACCAAACCGAGAGGAACCTCTCCTATATCCTTTTCTACAATGCGAGTCACATGGTCCCTGTCGACGAGCCACGCGCGGCGCTGGACATGTTCAACAGGGCGCTCGGCGTCAACCAAACATCCATCAGATCTATCGTTATTGATGTAAGTTGCGCATAGACCTTTACTGTTCGCGCATTTCACTTATAAGATTCCTTCATGGCATGCAGCCCGCCACGTCAGATACTATCCCTGGAAACGGTAGCGAAGATCTGGCGCCTGTAACGCCGGTGAGCGGCGGCGAAACATCGGGTCCAGGACCAAAGCGTCGGCAATACTACGCGTAAGTTTATGCAACTTTAAGGGGAAGGAAGTTTCCGGCATGAAGATACTAAACAATATCTCTTGATATTGGCCAAAAACAGGGGAGCCGTATTGCTCATCATCATGCTGCTTGGTCTGGTCGCGTGCGGGACGTACCGGATGCGCGACCGGCTCGGGATACCTTCGTGGCGGACATTGTGGAGTCGAGCGCGGGGAGGCAGAGGGGATGGTACAGATCGCCATACCAGCAACTGGCACGAAGTTCAAGGGGATGAGGAAGCGCTGTTCGTCGCGGACGACCCGGAAGACTCTGTTTCGATGGGGAATTTGCGAAGATGAAAAGTGGGATGCTTCCTCCGAATCGTTTAGGGTATCTCAAGGCGTTTTGGACGCTGTTTTCTCTCTCAAGAAGAGACAATTTTGGCCCTGGTTCGAACACCCCTCGGCTTGGACACTTCCGTTGCAAAGCCAAGGACGAGGAGCCTTTCAATATTTTGAGGCTTTGCTGTTCCTTCGATTCCACGGGTCTCGGTCATGCAAGCTGCTGCTCGCAGGACAGCACCTTCATTTCCAGGTCCGACAGAAGCTCTTCGTAACAAATGAACATCTCAGAGAGGCAATCAACCTGGCGGAAGCAACCTCAGATCAATTAAGCCGCGTGGGAGGAGCGCCTTGAAGCATCATGTACCTACCAAGTTGTTGTAGGATACCAACGTATGAGACAATCTTTCACGAACGGAAGCTTCTGTGTGCCGTTGCCGGACGTTCAACGCCTCAATCTTTGCAAGAGCTGGGATTTGACTCTCAAGAGCTGAAACAAGCATCTGTGTTCAGTGCTTTCTCCTTGTCACGAACTTGCGAAAAGGTGTAGCTCTCACCTTGCAGAATCGGCGAGTCCAGCTCAGCCTTCAGGGTGCTAACGCGCTTCAGCTCAGCAGCGTGATACACTAGATCCTCCTCTGAGGCGAGCAGAATGTCCCGTTTCGCCACAGTGTCCAATGTGATGCCCTCGAGCTCGTCGGGATCGTTACGCAGCAGCTCCCGGAGTTGTCCGTCTGTTTTGGTGAGACGAACCGTGAGATTTTTGTTCCGGGGCTCGAGCGATGACGACGACATTCCAGCTCACATCGTTGCAGAAAATCACCGATGGCTCTTCGTTCCTCCGTGAACCGCAACAGTTTCTCCTGAACACCCTGTAGAGATCGCAGCAAGGAACCCTGAAGTTCTTCCCGACCGGGGTTCGCGACCGAGAGTAAGGAAGGAGCGGTCAAGGCCTCGAGATGAGCCAGCCGTTCGTCGAGTTGGGACACTCCTTTGTCATTGTCGAGGTCGGTCATTTGGTTTAGCTGGAGGCTAAGATCATCTTCGTGTGGATCTGTAGGAGGAAAGGTCTCGGGGCGTTCTCGCGTGGGTTTTTTGGGCGGTCGTTTTATATGACGCTGTCTGTGTTTTTGACGGGTTCTGTGAAGACACCAGAAAACGCCCTCGCTTCGTGCAATTGCCTTCTTCGCCTACGGTCTATCGTAACTGGTGGATAAGGGAATAGAAATATCAATACACGATGTCGGCGAGATTCATAGACGCATTCAGTGTAGGTCATATCCAGTCCAGTGGCGCAGCCAGGAGGTTCAATACACTTTCGCAGCGGCTCATGCTTCGCTTGCCCGACCTTCACAGCTCGACAAGCCAAAAGAGTCGACCGAACTCATCTTCCGTCGACTGCAGCGTGGACAGAAACTGGACGATGAAGTCGCTGCGTATTTCAGAGATAGGTGGGGAGCGCCCTCTGCCCAAAATGTTTACAGGCGAGGTCTTTTCTCATCAAGGTGGTCTCCCCTGCACAGAGCTACAGTAGAGGAGAAGTATGCATCCGAGCTTGTCCGACTCGGCCGCAAGCACTCGATCACTGCGGTGGACAAGGAGTTTGTGGGGCAAGTGTAGTGGCGTGGCTCGGTCACCTTGGATGACCTCAGGTCTGATGATATGTACTCTTCACCACGACAGAACGTTCCAGGAAGTATGGGAACAGTTGATGGGAACGCTGCAGGAGGTGGCTGCTTTGCACAGCTCGCTAGCGCGTGAGATGACGGAGAAGATGGAGCGACCACTTCGCAGTAGGATGCACTCCGATCCGGAGTGGTCGAAACTGAAGCAGGTATCTTCATGCTAAGATCGGCAGTGGGCGGTGCGAGCTGTGATTTACGTAGGAGCTATCTGATAGTACGAAGCCGACTTTGGGCGCGCTACCAAAAGCTACGACGATGCCATTGTCAAGCATCTGAAGGTCCGGTGGAATGGGCTAATGCCGCGTTCCTTGAACAAAATTTCTCACGGGATTTTCACGGATAGGCGATACAGAAGAGCGGCAAAAGCTCCGGCAAGTCCGACAAGCTCGGTATGTTATCGCTGGTGCAAGTACTGCAGGTGTGTATGACTCCCTTCTGATCATCATATTACAGACAAAAAAGTCTCGGACACAGCTTCCGCAAAGGAAGCAGCCAAGCTTCAGTGGATCCCGCAAGCCACGGAAGCCTTCCAGGTAGATGCCAAAGTAAGACCATGGCACCTTCAATCTGTACTCATGCGAATACTTTCAGCGCTTTCAACTCATGGATGAAACTCGGTTGGCATCATTGAAAGAGGTCCTTGCCAAGTACGCAGACTTGGGTGTTAGGCATGAGGGCGCCAGGAGCGCTGTAAGATCTTTTGCTTGCGCTCCGGATTTCTGGACCGAAACGCTCACTATGACGCTATTATAGCTAGCCGATGGAGTGCTTGCGGCCACCCTTGGCTTTGATGTGACAAACGAGACCACCACATTCTGCGTGGCGAAGGGGAACAACGATGGCTCTGGTGAGCGCAGAAATCAGTGTACTCACGTTAAATCTACTGATGAAGCCTGCTCAAACCAGCTCCCACGCTTCCCGCCGGAACAATGGACTCCGCTGCGTAAGAACCAACTTCGCTCAGGTTGCCCAATGTTCTTCATTTTCTCACGTTCAGGCTTATAGGACTTCGCGCGATAATTCTGTAGTTGGACTCCCAGATGGTGGCGTACCATCGAGGCATATGTCTTCGAACGTATTGGATGTCGTGAGTCATTTGGCAGGGATATGCGTGAGGTTCTTACCAAGATTTACGGCTAACAGCGCTGCGTTTACAGAAGCCGACGGTTGATGAAGAGGGTTATACAATTCCGCCCGGGCCCGCTAATGTCCCCTGGGATACACCTAACGGGGCTCCCCTCGACGAAGGAGACAATATGGACGGAGATGGATCCAAGTAGGATGGTTGCCGAATTTCAGTTTGCTACGTCTTTGCTAACGAAGCTTGTAGTTCATCGCCGCAGCGAATAAAAATGGCTATTCAGAAAGAAGCCATCAGGGAGAACCCAGAAGATGCTAACAAGGCGCTACGACAGTTCCAGAATGTCTTAGGTCCAAGCACAAGTAAACTTGCGAAACGAGGGTGAGGTTGAGCTGCATCGCACTGGTTTGGTTGCCACCAGATTTTGATCATCGACGCTTAGGTCTCGTCGGATATCATACGTCGAAGGTGCTAGGCCGGATGGGTCGTCCGATGCTGGGTCTGCCCGCCGGCCGATGACTCTTGTTCTGGGAAATCCCGATGGAGGTTCGTCACCTGGCTCCATTACCGACATGTTCTCGACCGACTCCCCCTCGTCCTCCGTCGTGCCGTCCCTGGAGCCTCAGAGGACAGGCAACAGCCCGGCTTCTCAATATGGATCACCAGCATCTGGGCCTGCTCAAATTCATGCGTCGGTATCGGAGCAAGTCAACGCCTTGCTGCGAGCAAGCGAGGTCGACAAGCTCTTGTTGATGGGCGAACTCGCTTTGAATTCATCCAAAGGCTTTGCCGATCTGATTCCCGGCACGAAGTTTCACATCCGCGTCGAAAACTACGACCAGCTCGCCCAAGTGGTTCCCAACGAGACGTATGTCAAGGTGGTGTCTACCTCCCAACCCGATCACTTCGAGGTGGACGCCTCAGCCCTCCGAGACGCTGCCGCCTCGACCGTCGTTATACTCAAATATCAGGTCCGGATCACCGAATCGGCAAATTACGTGCCGTTAACGGTTCAGCCGATCTGGAAGTGCGAGGCCAATCAAGCCTCCCTGATGCTGGTGTACCAGCTGAACCCGGGACTGCGCGATCGAGTTCAGCTCGCCGACGTGTCTTTGCTTGTCCCAATTGAGGGTGGGGGTGACATTGGACTGGTTCAGATGAAGCCTCAGGGGGTCTGGAACCCGGAACGGAAGGCCATCCTTTGGAAGGTCGGCAAGCTCGGCGGAGGCGAGACCGACGGGGAGCAGCAGAAGATACTCGCTAGGATCGAGACGACGCGAGCCTGCACTCCATCGACGGTGGCGGTCAGGTTCACGTGCGCGGGCGCACTCTTGTCCGGCATCGGCATCTCGGCAGTGCCGGGTGCTCAAAACCCGGCCCGGGTAGAGCTCGATACCGCTCTATCGTTTTCCGCTGGCAAATACGGCGCTGCTTAAAAGCCATCTCTCGCGTGGACTGGCTTTCTCACCGCCCCTTGTTCGTTTTTCAAAAACATCCTCAATATACTGCCACGTGCCTCATTTCTTTACTCTTTCCAGTCTTGCAAATGCCGGCGTGCGGGTCACGGCGGGCCAGAGAGCTTCGTTCTTTCGCACCGCGCGGTGTCACTTGCGCGAATGCGGCCGTTCAGTGCACAGTAGAGTCTGAGTAGACGCAAGGCTGCAACGATCGAACCTCGCGCGCAACAAGCTGCGGTGTGGGGCTGTGGGCTGTGGGGGTCATGTTTAGACAGCCATCGTCATCCTTTTGAGAAACCCGGGCTGCTCGGCCTGCTCGGGCCTCTCCCCACAGCCTTGTCATTGGTAAGTCAGCGGTTCGCCGCAAACGAGCAATCCGGGCCAGAGGGTAGTACTGTGTACGTCGCATCGAGGCGGGGTACGGATATGCTGGGTGCCGGAATATAAAAGGCGAGCAGGGAGCGTCGAATCTCTTTCAGCATCAAAGCACTCGCAACCATTCAGTGAATCACATCCAAACTCACTTGACTACATTTCATTCCCAAACATCCTCAATAACATGTTCGCCACTACCATTTTCCTCGCTGCCGTCGCTACCGCTGCTACTGCTTCTCCTCTCGCTCCTCTCGCTGCTCGCACCATCGGCGACTGCGGTGATTGGTTGTTCTACGGAAACAGGGCCGACAGCGCGGGCACCGGTGCCCTCCCTAACCATCCGGTTTGGGGCAAGAAGTTTGCCGATCACTGTGGATGCACCGCCGCTGTCCAGGCTGCCTCGGGACCCAAGGCGTACATGGTTGCCTACGATGCCACCTCTACCATCTGCTACCCTCTCGGCATCTCCTCCACCGGAGGATCCGGCAAGCCCCTCCAGACCCTCTACCTCGACAACGCTCAGGCCGGCCTCGCTCAGAACGGCAACTACCTCGTCGGAACCAACAACCCTCCCAGCGCATCCAACTGCATCACCCTCGACATGCCCTCCGGCAACCCTCAGCCTGCCTGTGCCGGACTCATCGGAACCACCAATTACGACTTTGGTGTCTTCACGGCTAAAACGGAAAGCGCTGACGCTAGCTGCAAGCTTTGCAAGTACGACGTGGTGGCCAACCATCACATCGGCGTTTACGGCGGCCCCAACTAGACCATTGAGCACATCTCCCCTTCTGCCCCCCTATACATTTTTCTCCTGTTCTTTCATCCCCTCCATTACGCTTTTGCGTCAATATAAATGAGTTTCATCCGAATCTGGTCTTGGGTGGGCTTTCGACAGCTTGCTCCCTTCAAGGTTGGTGCCGCCGTTTGCTTTGCCAACTGCAACTCGTAGTAAGAGGACGCGACGGACGGCCAACGACAGGGATGAGCTTGCGAGCATGCGAAGGACGCTCGACGGCAGATAGTCGTGATTGCAATGTCAAGGTATTTACAGCGATCCATTCTTCTCGTTCTACTCATCCTTCTTCCGCAAGTATTCTGGGAAAAAGAAAATAAGGAAGCATAAGCGAGCTACTTTGGCAAAGGACGGGGACCGAACGGTTGTCCGCGCGCCTACCCTGGTAGTCTTCCAAGACGAGGGGAGTCTGAACCCTGTTGATGGCCTGCTTGACGAAACGTCCGTCCTCAAGATATAGCAGACGATCGGCGTAACATTCCACGTCCGGATTATGTGTCACCTGGATGATCAAAACCCATCTTTAGATGAGTGAAGAGAAATGGTGGGAATGCCGACAGGGGTGTGGGTCTCTCCAATCGTTTGCATCATACCATGATGCAAGTGGTCTTTCTCTCGTTGTTGATCTTCAGCAACAGGTTCATGATCTCGATGGTGTTCAAAGTGTCCAGATCTCCAGTCGGTTCGTCCAGAAGCAGGATGTCGGGATCGTTGCTCAGCGCCCTCGCTATGGTGACTCTCTGCTGCTCCCCGCCCGACAGCTCCGACGGGAGATGAGCGATCCGATCTTGGAGACCTACGGTCTCGAGGAGCATGAGGGCTCTGGCTTTGCTCTCCTTGTGAGACAGTTTCCCTCGGATGGTCATGGGTAGCTCCACGTTCTCGTAGGCGGACATGGTGCCGAGGAGGTTGAACGTTTGGAAGACGAAGCCGATGCGACGAAGACGGAGGGAGGAGAGGTGCGCGTCCGGGAGGGAGGATGTTATCGTTTCGCCGAGGATTTCTGAGTGCAGAGTGAGTTCGGGTGAGGGGTGGTTAGGTTGAAATTCGAGCATGGACCATGTGCTGGGTTTTGTTACCTACGCTTCCCGATGTGGCATCGTCGATGGTTCCGAGAATGTTCAGCAGGGTTGTCTTGCCTCCTCCGCTAGGTCCTCTCAAGATGACGAACTCTCCTCTTCTTATCGGGAAGAATTCGGAATCGGGAGCCAGGTGGATGTCGTGGAGAGCGCGGACGGCTTCGTCGGTGCCTGGGATGGTGTAGGTTTTGGAAAGATGTTTGATGGTGATGATTGTCTCGCCCAACGACTTTGTGATGTGCGGTGCATGTTGCTGGATCCAGGCGGGTGTACTACTGACGTTTGGACTTTCGCTACTCGAAATCCCGGCTGCCATGACCAAAGCCTTTTGTAGCCAGTTGATGATGAGGTCTTGGTAGTCTGTCGTGATCTGATCGTGCTGCGCACTGCGCGCGTCGGCTACGCGGACCAAAAGCGCCATGCCGCAGGGGGTTGAAGTCCCGGGGATGGCGCGTTTGTCTGAACGGCCTCCGGTGCGAAGAGTCGGTGCGACTTGTGTGACCTTGTGTGTGATGATGAGTCGCTGCTCAGAGATCGAAAAAGCTTGCTTGCTGCTGCTCTGCTGCTCTGCTGAACCCAAAAGTTGGCCCAAAGAAATCGCGTGCTGGGAGGACTCGCCCCTGAACGACCATTTCATTCTCCGACGACAACGACAACGACGACGACAATCATCCTTCCTCCTTCCTCGCAGCATCGCCTCATCATCAGCCGACGACTGGACGAGATCGCCGTACACCTCATCATCTCCCATCACGCTTCCAAGTTCTAGCCATGTCCGAGTACGTGTCTTTGGAAGACAGCACACGATCCCCACGGTTGCGCAGAAAGCCTGTCGTACACCATGTCCAAAGGCGTCTCGAGGCCAGGCACCTGCAGATGATTGCGATAGGGGGGACAATAGGTTCGGGAAAAAAAGATCCAGGTGATACTGTGCTTTTCAAAAGTCTGATTGTCATTCCATGCAGGCACGGGCCTGTTCATTGGGTCAGGAGCCACCATAGCATTGGCAGGCCCGATTGGAGCACTCATTGCGTTCGTCATCGGTATCAAAGAGACCCTGGCGCCGTGACCGATTTATGCATCGGTGCGCTGTGGTACTGAGGATCCCTTTGTTTTCCCAGTGGGAACTATGGTCTTCTTCACCACATCGAGTCTCGGCGAGATGGCTACGCTGATTCCAGTATCGGGCTCCTTTACAACCTTTGCAGCTCGTTTCGGTGAGCTCGTTTGCACCCATGTAAAACTCCTGACTTCTCTGCGAGCAGTACTGATGTGTTGTGGATCTCAGTTGATCCAGGTACTTGATTCGAGCTTAAATACCGATAAATTTCTTTACCTGACACATACCTCTGTCCCTTGTACTCTCCGCGAAGCTTACTCGTTTACCCTTGGGTACGTGCGGCGACGACGCGGCTTTTCAATGCGGACACTAACCATCCGGGCATAGATGGAACTGTTAGTGCGCTGGAAGTTTTGCTTTGGAGAGCGACGTCTATACTGACTGCGCTTTTCCTCAAAGATTGGGCACAATGGGCTGTTTCTTTACGTTAGTGTCGTAAATTCCGTTAGTCATCACGATCCGAACGGCCGCTTACCCTTCTTCTCTTCCCAAATAGCGTCCGAGCTGAGCGCGTTGGGAATAATAGTTAGCTTCTGGTACTGCTCTCAATGCCAGCAGCCGACACTTTTCTCAATTTGTCCTCATATCATCTGATCACTGTGTGTCAGGACTCCCGACGTTCCCACATGGATATGGTCGGCGTCCGTCCTCGCGCTTCTGGTGACGATCAATGTCATCAGCGTGAGGAGTTTTGGGGAGAGCGAGTATTGGCTTGCGGCCATAAAGGTGGTGGCCGTCATAGGTGAGCGTCCAGTTTCGTGCTCAAGCCTAGACCTTGCGATCTAACTCCCTTCTCCCGGTTCTAGTGTTCATAATAGTAGGATTCGCGTTGGATGTTGGTTGGCTTGGAGAGGGACCTGCTACAGGCGTTTCATATTGGAAAGTTGACGGGGCGCCGTTCAAGGTACGTCTGGCGCTGCCCTCTGCTACATCAGTTACCGGATCTGAACTTCGATTGCCGGGTTTCTGCAGAACGGGGTCCTGGGCGTCTTCAATGTTTTTGTTATCGCATTTTTTGGATTTGGAGGGACAGGTACGAAGAGAGCCATGCAGCTAAACGGTGTGAGATTGATGCTGAAGTTCCCGGCGAATACCAGAGCTTGTTGGCATCACGGCGGGAGAGGTCAAGAACCCACGTGAAAACGTACCAAAGTGAGTCTCATAGACTTTGCGTGCTGCTCCCGCTAAGCGTAATGTCGCTTTTCCACCTTCTCGTGGATGTCGCTGATATTGTTCCTCCATCTTTTAGGGCCATCAACCAAACATTTTGGAGAATCATGTAAGAACCTGCTTTCCGTCACGAGTGACGGGAATTTGGATTGACCGCCAATGATCCATTCTCAGTCTGTTCTACGTGATGTCGGTGCTGGTCATCGGCCTCGTGATCCGCAACGACGACCCGTCCCTCCTGGAGTCAGCCAACTCAGAGGACATCAAGATCGCACCCTTCACTCGCGTGTTCGAGATGGCCGGTCTCCCAGTTGCCGCCCACGTCATGAACGGTGTAATCTTCACGGCGGTTTTGAGCGCCGGGAATAGTGCCATCTACGCCGCTTCCAGAACCATGATGACCATGGCGCAGGAAGGAAGGGCACCGAGGATACTCGGGGAGGTGTCTGCGAACGGTGTGCCATTGGTACGTGCTTCAATTTACCCTTTCAAATGATGATGGATGACTCATGCTTCAAAGTAGTGGAGTTTAGCTGTCACGACGCTTGTGGGATGTCTCGCTTTCATGGGAATCATCTTTGGCGGTACGTCGACTGCTAAAAATCGACTTCGAGTCTGGCCGAAGATGTCCCGTGCACGTGCTAAATTATTCCATCCTCCATGCCTGCAGATGGTGTCCTATTCACATGGTTACTGCACCTGACGGGAGTCTCAGGCATTCTCACCTGGGTCTCAATCACTCTGATCCATCTCCGGTTTCGGAAAGCTTACGTTGCGCAGAACCGCGATCTGAACGACCTCCCATATCGAGCTCCATTCTTCCCTTACGGCCAGTACCTCTCCCTCTTCCTATCGATGATCATCGTGGCAGGGCAAGGGTACGCGGCTGTCGCTACCAGGCCTTTCAGATGGCAGAACGTCGTCTCCGTGTATCGTGAGTACAGAATCTTCTTTGTCATCTAGTCGGTCACTGCCTGTCTGACCGGGGTTGTTTCCAGTGGGAATGCCGGTGTTTGTAGGTCTTTTCCTATACTACAAGATCAGACACAAGACCGTGTTCATACCGCTCGAAGAATGCGACTTTGATACGGGACAGGCTACGTTCGAGGAAACGTCCGATTCACTCGTCAATCAGAACCTGGAGGACGGGAGCGCTCAGGAAGACGACGACGATGACGAACACGAACTTGGAGAACCTCTTGACGAGGACGACCATATTTCATGACCTTCAGCGCAGGGGGGGGG
>JADGJA010000116.1:0-40462 GCA_027596035.1 Thoreauomyces humboldtii
CCCCCGCCGTTGCCCCCGACGACAGAGGAACCAGCAAGAAAGATGTCTTGCTTCATGGCGCATCTTGCTTCAACCAAGTTTATCCAGGTTCGCCCCCTCCACGGCGCTCTTCCAAGAAAAAAAAAAGAGGAGGATTTCACTGGCAAAGCCTTGAAAGATCAGTCCTTCAGATCCCTCGCTCGTACAAGCGAGTGTGGCTGCAAGAAATCCATTCAGGAATTTTTCACTCGACGCTCATCCTGCGGGCATCTGGTAGTCACGATTAGAGAGGTTCGAGGCTTTCGGTAAGCGACTAGGTCGAAACTTAAGTCGAAACTTTGACAGCGCTCGGTTCGCCCAACGACTGTATGATCGTGAAAGAGCCTTTCACCCATGGCCTTTCACCCCCCTCTTTCGAAGTGACTAACCCCAAGAAAACGTTCCCCGAAGCAAAAGTTATGAACGGTTGTCGCTCGAGTTGCGGCGTTTCAGCGGCGTCATGGCGACGGCTAATCGGATGTGCACTGAACGCTGTCCCTATAAAGCCTTACATCAATCTGCTCCCCAGAAGCGGCTGGTCGTGCAAGTCTTCAGGCACCTCGATCTATACTCCACCCAAACCCAAGATCATCTCATAAAGCTTCAGAAATGGATCCAACTCTTTGCTACCTTACGATCCTGACCACTCAGAACGAGCCGGCAGGGACGTATGAGATTCCTTACTCTCGCGGAGCCCAACTGTCGACCCAGTGCGGCTTCTTCCGCACCCTGTTTCAACAGTACGCCAAAGGAGCCATGCAGTCTGGTCCTACGCCCACCATCCAGACCCCGATCCCGTCTCCGCAGACCTTCGACATCCTGCTCCACTGGTTCTACCACCACAGCATGACGGCTGTCCACAAGGCTCTCGGCGATCCCGCGTCTCCTCGATCGACGAGTCAGGAAACCTTCTTCGGTCTCGTCCGCAACGCGGCCCACCTCGGAGTGGACGGTCAGGCCGGAGCTGCGTTCTGGGACGTGCTGGCCGCCTGGGTGGCCGGGGTCTGGAACCGAGGTCTGAGGGACTCTGTCAAATGGACCTGGACCATCGTCCCCGTCGCCCTCGCCGCCAGAGCTGCCATCGCCGTCGGAGGCGGTGGCATCGGCGGCGACATGATGAGCAAGTGGGCTTCGGGCGATCACCAGGTCGCTGAACGAGGTGTGAAGGAGGTCAGAGACGTCCTGGCCCTCTATCGAACCGCTCCCATGCCTCCCGCTTCCACCTCATCAGGCAGTCCCGGTCGCAGCGGCGGTCCAGTGGCAGCATCGACTAGCAGCGTCTACGACGGCGATTACGACGACGACGAGGACGACGCTCAGACTCAGTTCGATCCTGAGGAGGAGGACCTTGGTGGGTTCGTCATGTACGAGCCTGGAGGGTCGACCTCGACGCTGTCGGATCCGAACATGCAGGAGCGTTTGCGAGCCGTGAAGAAGAAGAGGAGAGGACTCCTCAGGAAGTTCAAGGATCTGATGGTCAAGGAGGAAAACAACATCGTCGCGACGGTCGTGGTCGTTCGGGACGCTGACGGTCGTATCATCGACGAGAGGGTCCTGAGGCACTGAGAGATGGTTTTCGACAGAGAGCCTAGACCGTATTTTCGGGGCTTTTCGGGATATGAATGATACAGAGAGATTCTCATACCGATACTCTGACTTGCAATAGCGGTATGCTGCCAGGGACATCAGAGTAATTCAGTGGCTCAACTCTCATGTCGTTTTGACATCCAAAGCTGGGAACGAAGCCTTTCGGGAACCTGCTACTAGCTAGCAGCGCCTTGAACGGAGGGAGACAGATTCGGCCCTGGAGGAAGCTGACCTAAAGGCACGCAGTAGTAGGGGTATGGTGCATTACGCCCCCCCCCCCCCCTCTCGGTTATTCCTGTAGCATTGCCCTCGTAAATGCGATAATTCGAACGAGCCACATAGTCTGAGGAGTGTCCATAGATCCAGACCTTTCAATGTGTTTGCTGGGGCAGGGTTCGCTTGCGGCGAGCTTCGAAGAGAGCGCTTTGCACAGTCGTCTACTCACTTATGTCAGATGCCAGGGATTTCAAGGCATACCTACCTTCATTCAAAGATCAGTGTCCCGTTGAATCCCTCTGCGGAAGATGTCAAAGGCGACTTGAGGGAGGTAACAATGCTGCCCAGTGCTCACTGACATATGAGAATCAGCGATGGTTTTCAGACGAAAACGTCGGAAGTCGAAAAGAACCGTAGTCATGGCACCCCACAAGACCCGCCAAGCTCATCAATGCGTCACGACTCGTCAGAGATCCATCGCATCTGACCCTCTTCCAATTTACTCAAAATTCAACTCTGGAACAGCAACAAACGGCCAAGTCTAAGGACACACACTCGTCGCCTTCGTGTTGAGAATAAGCGAAACGATGAGACCGTAAAGACCCAAGACCTCGGCGAAAATGAGGATGAGGACCATGCCGACGAACATCTTTGGCTGGTATAGATATCCACGTACTAAAGGAGTAGAGGAATCAGAGCCTGAACCGTCAAGGGTAGAGTAGCTTCATCTTACCGCACGCATCTCCCACAACGCCGATTGCGTAACCTCCGCTAAGTCCCGCAAATCCCGTAGAGAGTCCCGCCGCAAGATGGACGAACCCGGCAAAGAGCGAGTAATCCTTGTCTGGCGTGAGGTCATTGCTCACGAGCACTGATACTACTAGACCGTACACTGCGATGATACCTGACCGGAAGCGACACTGTCAGAGAGAGCTGTCCTCAAGGCCATAGCATCCAAGACACTCACCCGCCATGACAACAGGAATCAGCGACTTCATCATCCTACAGATAGGAATGGAAGGTTAGCGTTTAGAAGTCACTCAGGACCATTGGGCGCGAGAATCTTTCCCCCAACCCCGAAAGAATGAACGTACAAATCGGGCCTGAAAGTTCCGACTCCCGAGATTCCGATGCCCGACTTCGCGGTCCCGTAAGCGGCCCCAACGGCTGAGAGGATCATTGCGGATGCGGCTCCTGCGAGACCGAAGAATGGCGCGAATGCCGGACAGGCTTCGGACGTTGCGGACATAGTTGAAAGGCCGTTCCGCAGGCAGTCTGAGCTAATATCTGGCGGATAGCAAGGCGGCCGTGAGGTTAAGAGTCGGGGGACGCGGGAAGGTCCTGGTCGTCTGTAGGATGGAGCGGATGGTTGTTTTTCGAAATTGTGCAGGGGGTCTGGGGGTCGCAGACGGCAGCTTGGTCATTGCTCACAGCGCGTTCTTTTCCACTCTGCGCTCTCCTTCGCATCCAGTGGCGAACTCGTTCGCATTCTTACATGCAGTAGGCGGAACGATGATCGCAACAGTCACTCCACATCGCCCACCAGCACAAGCAAGTAAAGGCGCTCCTTCCACCACCAAAAAGAAAAGGAAAACTTCCATCATCAAGCCGTCCGAGGCCCCCGCGCCTTTACCATCACCCTCACCCGCTGTCGAGACCCCGCCCACTCCAACTCACGACGATGACTCGGACATCGAGGAAGAACTGGCGGGACCGGCACTCGCGGCAGAGGACATGGGTCTGAATCTTGATGAGGATCTGGAGCTAGCCATCTTCGGTGACACGGCGACTGTCCTGGTAGGCGGGACCCGGTGGACAGCTGGAAAGGGCTCTCGTTGAACCTTTCTGTGCGATCATGTCCAACAGCAACCATCGCGGAAGAAACGAGAGACACGAAACGTATGGGACCTTGCTGTCTTTGAGAGCACTTTCAACCCGGGGAAGATCTGACCTCGACCTTCGACGTGGGTTACACTTCCGTTAGCTATCCAATACGCACACCCGGGGATCGCAACCGCCATCTTCGCACGTCCGGTCAAACACCAGCCAGGAATGGGAAGTGCTGACTCGGATCACCGAATTGGAAAAGCAAAATACACAGCTGCGAGCGGAGCTGTTGGTCAAGACGCAGGAGGTCAAAGCTTTGCGACACGAAGCTCTCGGTGAGATTCTTCTTTGATGTCCCCTCCAAGAACGAAAAAGCTCATCAATATCTCGCGTGGACTCAGAGTACAGCTTAACGCCTGAGGATGGGGCAGCGGAAGCGAATACAAGAAGTGGATCTCGCGAAGCCAAAATCATCGAGCTGGCGAAAAAGGTCCGGGCCGGTTCACATCTAAGGCCTACCCTGCTGTCCGATGCATGTCATTCTGATCACCTATGTTGCTTATTCAGGCCCGACGCTTGACTGTAGCCCTCGAACGAGAACGTAGTCAAAACACCGTTCTGTCGAACCAACTGAAGGTCGGTCCTCACTGGAATGCGCGGTGATCCGAAGGTTCTTCAGAACTGAAGCTAGAGCTCGTAATAGCACGCACAAATACAGGAGAGGGCTAGCAAGAAGGAGTTCGTGCCGGACGCCGCGGCTGCCAAAGCGTTGAGCGAGGCTCGAACGATGAAGGACAAGTTGATGCAGGTAGAGGACAAAGCGAACCTCTCAAAGCATTGACCGTCGCTCACAATCCAACCACTTCAGGCTACTCGAAAACTCGAGGACGAGCGCATGGCAGCGCAAAGTCTTCGAACAGAGCTCCGTTCTATGCATCAGGTGTTGCGGAAGGAGATTGGGGATGACGTGCCGCTATCCAAGGTGATGCGATAACGCAGTGATACAGCTATAACTTTGTGAATTGACAGCGTACGTAGATCATGGAAAGCGGTGCAGGATGGAAGGGAAGAGCTCAGCAGATCATCACGCTCAAGGTAAAAACGTTCTTCAGGTTGAGTCTTAAACGTTACCCAGTCACTAACGAGACCGAGCCTCCTAGGCAAAGATCTCTGGGCTGACGCACAACCATCCACCTGTCGGCACCAACAATCTGTCCACCACGCCTCAACCCACCAGCTACGATGATGCACATCGGGAAACGATTCGACGGATTGAGAGCGATCGAAAGCTTGCAACAGAAGCTGCCATGAAGGAGCTTTCCGTGAGTCCCTGTGTCTGAATTCAGCAGAGTCATATGTCTAACTGACGAAGGAAGCCCATACGTATCCAATCAGGAATCTAGAGGCATCATTGATGAACTGAAGCGAAAGCAGGAAGCGGTTCTGGCTCGAAATAAGTAAGTATCACTCACTTCACTTTGTAGGTCAATTCTTCAACTGAAGCAACGCCTCACAGACTCCTCGAGCGGGAAGTGAAGGACCACAAACGCGACCTCGCTACATTAATGCGCAAGGCCGGCACCGACGACCAGCTGATTGCAGCGTTGCACGCTCAAATGGCGAGACTTACAAAGAAGGTGAATGGAGAAACACTAGAGGGCGACCTTCCCACTACAGGACGACCAGCTTATACCTGCTTTAGGTTTTGAACAATCAGTCAGATGAAGCTCCAACCCCGTGCGCGCGGTGCGCCGCCACCTCCCTGCAACAGCAACAGCAACAATATCAACGCCAACAAACGTCTCAGCAAATACGACCTCGATCACAACCTTCGTCACCACCCTCATCATCACCTCATCCTACCCCACAACCCTCCCACTCTCATTCCCCACCATCACTCCCGCAACTGGTGTCGACAGCGACGCACGCGGCGTTGGAGCTCGAGAACGCCAGTCTGTCAAGTATGCGAGAGACGCTCGAGAAGCGATTCCTAGCAGCGACCGCTAGGATAGGCGAGCTTTGTAAGTATCCTTCTCCGGTCTTTCATTCCTGTTTACCATCCTAATCCAACTGACTTTCCATCTTGTCACGAAAACAGCGTCGGACCTAGCGAAGGAGCGGAGACGAGGTGCCGCGAATGGTGCGGCCAAACATCCACATACACGTCATGGAGGGGGAGGAGGGAATGGCACGCCTCTACCGAGAGATGTAATCACAATGGGTCGATATGCAGAACGCGCTCGATTCTGTCACTCACATGGATCTGTTCACGTAGGATGCGGAAGATATGTACGAGAAACTTTCGTTGCTGGAGGACGAGAACGCGGCTCTTCGAAGTAAGTACAGTTTTCTTATTTGTTGTCTTGCTTTTCACTTCTATTACTCCAATCTTAACGGAAAACGCTCTGTTTCGTACAGCCACGTTGCAACAGACGCAGGAGACGACTCAGGGCGAGATCGCCATCTTTCATCGTCTGCTGCAGCAAACTCGGGACGGATTCAGAAGGGACATGACTGCTATCGTGGAGCAAACGAAAAGATCCGCATCTCAACAGGGAACGCTTGCTAAAGCGGGAGACTCGATGCATGAAGAATGATGGAGGAGAAACCTTGCAATCCTGGCATAAATTGCATACGGTGGATCTGTTGTTTCGAAATTTCAAGATCCTGATTTACACTTCCAATACTGCAAAGAATGAGGAAAACAAGTACAGTAGCGAGGAAAGCTAGGCACGCGGTGGGGACTAATAGGACCGGAAGTCTCTACGGAAAAACCGGGTCTACGAAGCGGGGGGAACGCCCACCTCTCCTTTCTGACGCCTTTTCCTGGCGCAATCTCAAGCACTGAGTGTACCACAAAGCTCGAAGGGAAACTCCGTCGCTCCCTTCCTACTCCTTGACGTCGGAGATACCGCCTTCGGTTATCTGATAAGCTGTCGGGTTGACAAGGAAAGGAATACCAAGAAGGTTATAAATAGGAACCTTCGATAGGATAAGACTTCACCATTGGGCTACAACGTAGCAATACTCACTTGCTTCCGATTCTGCGAGCCAGGGAAGAAGGATTGATGAAACTTAAAGGCAAAAGCCATGACATTTCCTCGGTTTGACTTACCAGGCACATCTGGGCTGTCATAAATCTTGCACACGCGGGTTTCGCCGCGACCCTTGCGGAGATAAAGACGTGTTGTCGAAGCGTGAGCGAGAACGTGGCCACCAATAGGCTTCTTCGGGTCCGCGACAAAGGTGAGGCCACCACCTGGGTCGGCTGTCATCTGGGGAGCGACGAAAGACAAAGTGGACGGTTATCTCCGTCGAAGAAAGCGCCTTGCCGTTGCACTTCATTGCATGCCTGGTTCGTGATGAAGACAGCTACGTTGAACTCCTCAGCGATACGCATGAGCTTGGCCTTTCCAAGAACAGAGGTAGATAAGTTGGAGGAACCAACCACAATCGGAATGATTCTCTGACTCGCCATCATCTGGTTCAACTTTTGCTGGCGTTCGGCAAGCTCTCCACGTCCAGAGTAATCTGTCCGAAAAAGTGCCATAATCGAGTCGATGACAACGAGACGGTACTGACGTTCGTCGCAGAGGCGCGCGGCAAGATGGTTGAGAAGCTCCATTTGGTGTTCGCTATTGTGGGCACGGGCCACCACAATGTTGTCCAGAGCAGCTTCCCCGTCCACTCCAAACCTGGTGGCGACGGCCTTGATGCGGTCAGGACGAAACGTCCCTTCCGTATCGATGAAGGCGGCCTACAAACGCAAAGGTATGTCATTTGCTGTGATTCGGACGCGAATCGACAACGGCTTTGTTACCTTGCCGTTTCCTCCGCCCATCGAAGCAGGGAGTTGAGCAAGAACGCACAACGTGTGCGACAGCTGGGTCTTGCCTGTGCGAAACTCTCCGAAAGCCTCGGTGATGGACATGGACTGCACTCCTCCGCCAAGCAGGGTATCGAACTCCTTGCACCCCGTTGAGATCCGAACGACACTCTTGCGCTTGCATTCGAGCTCGGTCCCTGGTCGCTCTAGATGTTGGAATCCCCGTGCGAGTGGGATCTGCCTCCCTCTGATAAGAGGGCATACCCGTCATGAAGGTACAAGGGAGGAGTTTGCCGGCGGCTTCCTTCATCTTTTCAATCTTGCTCTCAGAGAGGCCCTTGATCTTGCCGAGGTTGCGCGAAGTGGTCATCTGCACAGCCTGTGAAGTCACAAAGATAAGTGTCAGACATAAATTGTCATTTGATGGGCTCGCACCTAAAGACTTACACGGACGGTAGTGATACCATAGGACTTCAGTTTGGCAATGTCGGCAACATTGATTCCGGCATCCTGCATTTTCTCGACCTGTTGACAGAGCTTCAGTACTCTGTCTATTGTTGAGGTACGTGGGAAAGAAAGTTCACCTCCATAAAGTCCTGAAAAGGCAGTTGAACAACGATCCGACACATGTCAGCACTCTTCAAAGTTCATAGGAAGGAGCTGCCTCAAGCTGCAGGAGCCTTCTCACCGGAGACACCTAGCGAACATTTGACGGGACCATGCGTAAGCGATGCATGCACCGTAGGAAAGAGCGAAAGGGTCCGATCCGATAGCTTTTTGGGCAGCGTGGGAAAATGCAGAATCTGAAGAATGCAAATACCTCAAACTCCTCCTCCTGCATTTCCTCGTCCGCAACAGCTTGTTCCTGCATTTCAGTCATCTTGTCTTAATCAGGTCGGAAGGCGTGGGATCGTTCTTTCGGCACAAGGAACAAAGGTTCAAGATGGCAAGATGGGAGAAGCGGTGCGGAAGTGCGGCCTCTTGTATATCGGGATTGTTCATTTAGGGTTCTTGCCACATGTTCATTTAGGTTTCAGTCCGGCAGCTCCCTCCTCCCCATGTCGTCGATAACATCGGACGAGTCAAAGGACGATATCCCGTATTGCAATGAACGCAGCAACGACAGCAGTCCGACGGACCTGCACACGAACGGCTAGACCGGTCTGTGCGGGAGCAGCGTCAAGACCAATATCCTCCGTTCAGGCTCCCCTCGCAACTCGCATCACCTTCCGCTCTCTCGCCACAAACCCCCATTCTCAAGCGGAACCACCACGACAACCTACGCACGAGGAACTCGCTCAGGAACGGTCCACAGCTCGTCGTCAGTATTGGGAGGAGGTTCGATGGGAGTTGACGGATATGGCTCGACGAGGTTTGGATGCAGCTTTTCCTCTGTTCCACCCTGTCACATCAATGATCTAACGAAACCCGCTCACGTTTCCCACCCGTAGCCGGTCACGCCGTCTCCAACCTCGGATACGCGTCCGTCCTGCTGGTCGGACTCGCCGTCCTCGGATCCTCGTTCTACTATCTCTCTTTGGAGATCATCGACTCTGACACCGCCTGGTCTTTACACGAAGCGACGGTCGCTCTGTGCGCCGCGCATCCGGGGCTGCGAGCCGTGCTCGGGGATCCCGTGGAGGGGAGGGCGGACGTGGGTGCGAGGGGAAGGGGTCAGAGTCTCAATCATCACGTCGTCACGGACGGAAAGGGCGGACAGGTCTTGGTCATGAGGAGTTATGTCCAGGGTTCGAGAGGGGCTGGGACCGTGCACGTGGAGATGGTCAAGGTGGGTGTCAACGGTGGGGGCCTTGTTCTCGCTCTCTTCTTTGGATACTGAACGCTTTCTTCTGTGATAGGATAAGGAGACGGGAGCGTGGACGCATCAGCTCGTGCAGGTCGATGTTCCTTCCACGAGGCAGCGTATATTGGTCGTCGACAAACGGCCAATCATCCTGGTCAATCCTCCAGCAACCGAGAAGAAGGGGTGGTTCGGATTCGGTTCTCGCAATGGGGCCCGGCACGTATGATGATTTTGTGAATGCATACCACTGACGTAGAACGGAACGTCTTTGTGTGCTAGGAGAAATGAAGGGTAGTGCGTCGCCAATATGGCGTATTTTCCACAAATGGAGTCGATACAGAATTGATGGGGATGGTAGTGAAGGGTGTTCGCTGAATAGGCGAACGAATGCAATCCACTATGCAAAAATGAGGAGGGCGGAAAATGCGGGGACCTGTCCGACATGCTCGCTTTTTTCAGTACTCAACACTCTTCTGCGCGCACCTCCTGGCGTTCCTGTTGAAATCTTTCTTCTCGTCCTTCGTCCCGAAGTATAGAGCTGCGGCCTTGAGGTTGAGATGGGTGGTCGGATCGGAAGAGGGGACCTTCATGAAGAGTTCTGCCATGATGTCGAGGTAATCTCTCACGTTGTCCGGGCGCGCAACGCGGAAATACGGCACTCCGTCTTTGGACACGTGAGGGTGGAAGACTTCTGAGACGAAACGGATCCGGGGAGCCACTTCGGGGAAATCGTTGTGAAATCGCATTTGCACGCGGAACATGCCCCCATCATAGGTCATTGGAAGTTGGATGACTGCGTTCGCGAGTGTAGATCCCCACTGTCAGTCAAGAGGAAGCCTCGCTGTAAAGTGATATGCATTTCACGCACCTGTCAGATCCCACGCGAACGGGTTCCCATCCTCGAGTTCCATCAGCAGCGAGTTGTCGTATTGCTTCGACGCTTGTATTTGCTCAAACTAATGACCATAAGAGATATGGGTAAACGATGTTCGAACGAAAGCATAAGTGAAGGCTCTCTCTACCTGGCTTTTGAGGTTGCTCGCAGTGGTCGTTTCATCCTTTAGCCATTGCGGAGAGAGCCTGCGTCCAAAAGACTAAGGCATCAGATTGGGAAGCATTAATGAGCTGGGGACGACCGTTCCCTACTTTATCCAATTGGAAGGTTCGTCGAGGAGAGCTGCCTGCAGCTTTTTCAACCGTTCCTGTAGGCTGGCATACATAAACACACCCTCCGTCGCGTTATTGCGAAACTCAAAGTTGGTCTTCACAAATGCTGCAGTTTCGAAAGCAGATGAGCACTTTGATGCGTCCAGTGGAAGAACAAGGCTAGCATTCACCTGTTCCGTCTGTAATCTTTTCGCGTTCCTTTGCTATGACATCATCGTACAGGTTCTTATACCTAGTATCCGTTCATAAGGCTATGTTCATATCTATCGTCGTTCGTATCGCTCGGCTTACATGAGAAACATGCGCTTTGTGATATCAACGAACGGATTTGTTTGCCGACACGTGCAAAATTGGCGCGTGATAGTATGCACTCCGTCCAGTTGAATCTCGGTCGACTTCCACCCTAAGCACTCTTCCAGACGATCGCATATAGACACGCGAATGGTTTCTGGAAGCGTCTCAGCATCGGTCGTTTTGCATAGCAGGGGAGTTTCAGTCCATCGCACCGTGGAGAATTTTTGCGTTGTAATCTGCAAGGATCTTTGGATCCTTCTCAGTATCATGCCCTGGTTCATTCCGATATGGTTCCTCGCAAAGGAGAGATTGTATGCTGATCTGTGGAGTAGTTTGCAGTAGTTTCAGCACTTCTGACGCTTTTCATGCGAAGTATGTCTATTGTTCGGTTACCAAGACAGATAGAATGCCGTGGGCGGCACTCCACTTTTCCGATGCATGTCCAGCTTCCCTGCCAGGTGATCCATCGTCAGACAGCGCAATGCGCGATATCCAACATTCTTCGAGCGGTTCTCACCAGGTCCCCAAGATGCTCAGACAAACTTTCCCGCTGTGCGTAAAAAGGATCACAAAATGTTTCCGTCAGCACATCTCCTTCTCTGTCCCGCCATTTCGCGAGCTCTCAGTCGTCCATAGTTCCTCGTACTTCGCATATACGTTGGGATTGAATCGTACTCTGCCGTTTGACGTGGTCATGGCGATGACCTTTGGCGGTGCTTGTGGATACTGATCCCCCATCGTAAATACAAAGTCCTGTGTGAGACATGCGTGCATGAGCTTCGTTGTTCAAGACGACAAGCTCTCGGATCAGCGTTCCCATACAAACATGCCCAGTCTGCAAAGAGAAGTGAGCAGATATGTGAGAACGCCATGGAAACGCACGGACGTGAGACGGGATTGCGAGTCTCACGCGTAAGGAGTCTTTGGTGGACCAGTGATCAAGGTGTGCACATGCTTGATGTTCTTGTCATCGTACCACAGCTGGAACTGTTGGTCTGGACTCTTCTGTTTGGAGGAGGGCCACCCAAAAAGCGACCGTTCAGTGCCTTTTGTGGGACTGGAACAGGCAAGTGTAAATATTAGCTACCTGAATGTCCTGCAGTTCCTTTGTGATTCGCAGTACGGTTCTGTCGCTCATGAGTGTGGTACTGAGGTGATGTGAACAACGTAAACCCGGGGTGAGGGCAGGAGACGTGGGAAAAGGCGAAGGACGAAGACGAACAGGAAGAACGACGGAGTGAAAACAACGGGAACGAGATCGACAGACCGGGGCATGCAAAACCAGAGAGACGGGAGGCCAAGGGAAAAGACTCACGGAGAGAGAGCGAGCGAGCGAGCGAGAGACAGCGGTGTTCTGCTTGTCCGAAACTCTCGGATACTTGTGGAGATCGTGACTCATCGCAGCTTCCCCATTCCCATGCGCCGCTGAGGCGGCCTGGCCACACTCTCCAAACAAGGAATTTACTCCAACAAGAATCCACACAGACTTGACTTCGGTGTGCAATACTCCAGAAGACAGACTCAAAAAGGCTTTACGCGATCTCTTCCGTTATGGCTTCCTTTTCCGAAAAACAAATAGCGGACTTCAAGGAAACGTTCTCGTTGGTAACTGGGTTTCCCTTACGTTTACAATTCCACTCCTTGGCACGCCTGACACACATCTCTTACGGCTGGTCGCAGGTGGACGAAGACAGCGATGGGCTCATTGATGCCGCTGCCTGCATGAACGTCCTTCGGTCGTGCGGTCAACTTCCTCCACAATCGCTACTGAAAGACATCAAGCCCACGTTGGACTTTCCCGATTTCCTGTCCTTGATCAGTCGTCTGGGGGCTCATCCCGTGGATAGCGAAGAGAAGGAAGTCAGAGAGGCTTTCACCACCTTCGATCCGGAGAGGACGGGGACCGTATCACTACAGCAGCTCAAGAAGGTCCTTTCGAACGTCGGGGAGCGGCTGACACCGGACGAGTTGGACGACTTTGTCAAGGAGATCGGGGAAACAAAGGACGGGCGGATCGCCATCGATGATTGCGTGAGGGTCCTCACGAACAGAGTCTAGGATAGAATTTGGGAAAAACACGAACAAGACCGCTGCTGGATCGATGTCTCTTGCTCCGTCTTCAGCCTCCGTGGATGACCTGCCCTGTACACAAGTCGCACCGGCTCAAGTATACGACCACGCACACCTTCTGTGATAGCGAGCAGTATCTTGCACGCAGAGTCCAGGAATTCTGCAAACCATGCCTCAGGTTCGAAGTACGCTGGTTCTCCAGCTACTTGATTGGGACCATCTTGCTCATTGAACACAGGCTCGTCAGCAAGCCTGATGAATATGTAATTCATGTTCATCATATCTGACAAGCCTCGTACGATTCTTGCATATGAGTGGTGGCGCAGTCTATCATGACGTCCAAAACGAGGCTGCGCGTCCGAGGCATTTCCCCCATTTTGTATGCATGCAACAGCAGCCGAAGGCTCATTCCGAAACTTCCAAACGAAAGTGCACCGGAAGCCATGACATCTTCGCTAGCACCCGCTCGTCTGGCCTCCACGACCTACTGGGCTCGTTCCGTCTCGAAGCTTGCAGCCCCAACACCAGCAAAGACAGGGAGGGCTTCCGTCGCCGCGCACCCGGCTCGCTCCGTTGCTGCTCACCTCAACGGCGTCCAGCTCATATCAACGACGAACTTCACAGGTACGATCCTCAGTCACAGCCGTTATTACGGTGTTAATTCAGGAGGCGTGGCACATGTCAGATTCTTGCAAGCAAATCTGGAATTGGGATCACTGTCTTGTGTGCGCGGGAAAACTCGAAGCGTGCTTTTGCTAACGTTCCCCTCTTTCTTGCAGCCAACAACACGGCATTCAGCCAGAAGCGATTCTATGCTGCCCCCGTCTACGAAGTGAAATCTACCGCCGATGTGACCTCCCCGCCACGAGAGCAGGACGCTTATAAGATTCAGCACCACGACAACACCTCCTCCCGCAACTTTGCTTACTTCATGGTCGGAAGTCTGTCCTTTGTCGGAGCCGCGGCGGCGAAGAACATCGTCACCGACTACCTTGTCCACTTTGCGGCGTCGGCTGATGTCCTGGCCATGGCGAAAGTGGAGGTTGACATGGCATCCGTGCCAGAAGGCAAGAACGTGATCCTGAAGGTAGGAAGTGAAACCGGCTGGAGACGGCCTGGATGTTGTGGGAGAGCGTGGAGGGGAGAACTGTTTTCAAGCGGTCGTTTTTTGGGACCGCCATGGGTTTGGCAAGAGTACTAAGCACAGCCCAAATTTGGTTTTTCACAGTGGCGTGGAAAGCCCGTCTTTATCCGTCACCGCACCGCCGACGAGATTGCCGAGGCCAACTCTGTGGCCCTGTCGGAGCTTCGAGATCCCGAGACGGATGCCGATCGGACAAAGAAGCCCGAGTGGCTCGTTATGCTGGGTGCGTAAATCGAGAAATATGAGGATGTTGCATTGACGCATGCTCACACTCCGAACCATTGTCTATTTTTTTCAGGCGTGTGCACTCATCTGGGATGCGTCCCAATCGGCGAGGGTAAGACCTTCTCTCTTTTGACTCCATTGCTGTTTTCTTGTGCCCAAACTAACGCTTATTGGGGCTTTCTTGCAGCTGGCGAGTATGGAGGCTGGTTCTGCCCTTGCCACGGGTCCCACTACGACATTTCTGGTCGCATCAGGAAGGGCCCTGCCCCCCTCAACCTCGAGGTACCTGTTTATGACTTCAACGAAGCCGATGGCAAGATTGTTATTGGATAGACTTTGCTTTGGTCTTGTTTGGGCGTCATCTGTATACACGATCGCTTTCTACCCATTCTTTTTTCCGAAAAACATTTATTATTCCCACGGCATCGAAGAACGTACTTTGTTATTAGGCAAGTCTGTATATTCGGGCGCAACTTGCAGCGTGATAGATCGGTGTTGGCTATGCTAGTTGATCTTGGGTTTTCCGCGTTTCCCTGCGCGAGCGGATCCTGCGCAAATCCCCCGACGTTCCCCAAGAACATCTTCCTTCCACCGGACCGTCATGTTGCGCGCTTCGGCTCGTTTCCAATGTCACCGTGGGATTCGCAGGCACGCAGTAGTAGTGCCGCCAAATCCACTCCGCAGCTCCAGTCCTCTCACAGCACCGACTCACTGCACTCGGCAACCAACTGCAGAGAGAGCAGCACATGCCAGAAGCAGCAGCAGCAACAGCCGAATCTGGTCCCAACAGTTCAAAGCACAGCCTGGGCACCCTAGGACGCACAAATGCGGGGAATTGAGGTCCTCGGATGTAGGAAAAGAGGTGGTTCTGTCGGGATGGGCGCTCTCGGCTCGCAAGATCGGTGCCGACATTTCCTTTCTTCCCGTTCGTGACGCTTCGGGAATCGCGCAGCTGGTGCTCGAGACCTCCTCCGATGCGACGCCTGAAGCAAAAGCACTGAGAGAACTTCTTCTCTCAGTGATGCCAGAGTCCATCGTGTCCGCTCGAGGGGTGGTCCGGAATCGACCTTCCGATGCTGTTAACCAGGATCAAGCCACAGGACAGGTCGAGGTCTTCCTCAGGGAGCTGCAGGTCCTCAACCCTGCAGATAGTCTTCCGTTCTCTACCGCTCCTCGCGCCAAACTTCCATCAGAGGAAACGCGCCTGAAGTACCGATATGTGGACCTACGACGACAGGCGCTGCAGGACAATCTCAGGAAACGCTCCCTCGCTGCTCATACCGTGAGGAACTACCTACATGACAAAGCTTTCGTTGAGGTCGAGACCCCTCTGCTCTTCAAGTCAACGCCAGAGGGAGCGAGGGAGTTTTTGGTACCGACGCGGCAGCGTGGTCAGTTCTACGCCCTTCCTCAGTCCCCTCAGCAGTACAAGCAGGTCCTCATGTCGGCTAGCATCGACAGGTACTACCAGATCGCGAAGTGCTTTCGCGACGAATCCCTTGGAGCCGATCGTCAGCCAGAGTTCACGCAGATCGATTTGGAGATGAGCTTTGTGAGGATGGAGGACGTAATGGAGCTGATGGAGGGCCTCGTGAAGAAGATTTGGAAGGTGGTTGCGGAAGTGGATCTCGTCAATCCGTTTCCCAAGATGACGTACAAGGAGGCGATGCGGCGATTTGGATCCGATAAGCCCGATACCCGATTTGGCATGGAGATCTCCGACGTCACGGCGTGCTTTCCTGGGATTTCGCCATCTGAACATGGCAGTACCGTGGTGGAAGTATTCAAGGTCAACCAAGGAGCAGCGCATCTGAGCAACAAGGAGCTTGCCAAGCTTTTCGAGCAGCTCATGGCGGAAGAGTTCCCTCTGCTCGGTGGGAAACTCGAACCACGGAATCTTGCTTTTGTTCGCGCTCCTGCTTCCCTTGAACAGGACTGGACGGGAAAGCTCAAATTCGCCAACGACCACCCACCAGATCTGCGAATTGCACTTGAAAAGGCGGTCGGAGGCGTACAGCCCGGAGACCTCCTGGTATTCAACCGTCGAGTTGCAGGCTACCTCGGCCCACATACCATCGCCGGTCGAGCCCGTCTGCTCATCAGCAAAGCACTGGTCACTGCCGGTCACCTCGATTTGACGGCCACCCTCAACTTTTTGTGGATTCACTCTTTCCCTCTCTTCTCTCCCACCCGTTGGCCCGTACCTGCGCACGAGCAGGTCGCCTACGAATCGACCCATCATCCCTTCACAGCACCCACACCAGAATCTCTCTCCGAGCTCCGAGACGACCCGGCCAGCGTCCTCGGGCAACACTACGACCTCGTCCTCAACGGTCAGGAGATCGGCGGCGGGTCCGTCCGAGTCCACGACCCAAAGCTCCAGCGATACATCTTTTCCGAAGTGCTTGGCATGTCGGAAGAACGCGTGGAACGGGATTTCGGTCATCTCCTGGATGCGCTGCGGTTCGGGTGTCCGCCTCACGGTGGCATGGCACTCGGATTCGATAGGTTGATGGCCATCCTGAGTGGAGCCGCTAGTATCAGGGACGTCATCGCGTTCCCGAAGCTCAGTGGAGGGGATCTCTTTGTGGAGAGTCCGGCTCCCGTCAGTCAGAAGGCGTTGAAAGAGTACCATCTGAGTATCGCAGAGTAAGAGGATATGTTGTACGACTATCGTTAGCCCGCGTACAGGCAATTATCCAGACCGTAGTCTAGTTCATATCTCTATCCTTTTCTATTGAATCCTAATTCTTCGGTTGCCAGTCTATCTGATCCGTTCTGTTCACAGTCGATATCAGACTTTCCACAATCCAATCCACGTCGCTCACCCTCCACTGCCAGGCAAGGGCGCGCTCGCCTCCGTCGCCTAATTCGACCACCTCGTCCTCCGGGGTGAAATGTGGGGTGATGAATTGAAGATCCATTTTCCGTCGTGTATCCCTCAGCAATACCTTCCCGGTATCAGCCTCAGTAAGGACAAAGTCCAGGTCAACGTCTACGCGTACGTCAATTTTGAAGATGACCCCATCGTCCATGGCACGCTGCATCACCTCCTTTTGCCTTACGTGAGAAGTGAAGACCTGATCTTCCTCCGGAACCACCAACTCGATGAGACTCCACCACTTTTGACACACATAACCAGCGGGAACCGGATACGGACCGTACGTAAAATGGGTACCCGTAACTGTGACCTTCGGTATTCCCCTCACATGAAACGTGACGCATTGACCCTTCTCCGTCACGCTGCGCTGTGCAGCCGCAAATCGATCCGCGAGGGCCTTCACCATCCGTTTGCGGAGGACCTCGCTGTCCGATGCGCGTTGTGGGTCCGACAGGAGTGCAAAAAGGTTCTGAGCGATGACGCTCGCGTCGGTGCAGAACTGAGTCGGGAAGTCGTAGGTCGGGTGTTGAAGATGCTTTCGAGCGCGAGCTGTGCCGATGGCCAGAAAGTATTTGTCACGAAGGACGGTCCAAAGGGAGGGCTTTGAACGGCGGGGTGGGGAAGTGCTGAGAAGCCATGGATAGTCGCCTAGCTCTGCTGATGCGGATGCTCCGGCGTTAAATAGTGAGGGGAGCGGAAAAGCCGAGCTAGTGTTCAAGGTGGGTATTGGATTTGAAGGTATTGGTGGTGCTCGTTCCGGGGGTTGCGACGACGCGGCGCGGCGACAGGCATCGGGTTGCAAGAACCGAGAACAAGTCCGATGAGCGATACGGCAGCTGCCGGCCCTCTGCCCGCCAGTACAGATTCGTGGTATGAAGGACATGTCTGCTTCCGTTTGTAGGCGTGAGAATCGCCAATGAGATTACCAGAGGAAGGAAAGCAAAAAGCTGGCTCGCAAGCTCGCATGCGCTTTGTTCCGAGACCGCATAAGAATCCTTGACGAAACCAAGATCACCCCAGCAAAACCATGAAGCTCACACCGCTTCTCAGGCTGAGTGCCTCAAGGTCGGCTATGGCGCTGGCGAGCACAGTCCTCAATGCACCGAAAGCCGTCGCAACCGCTTCCCGGCCGAACGCTTCTACTCCCAGCCCGGCATCTTTGTCCGACCCCTTGGCGTTCCGGAAATTCAACCAAGCCGTCGACCTTGACAATGCCTATGATACCTGGCGATGGTACAGGACCCTTGCACAGTCCAATGATGTTGTCAAGCTCAACTTGGGAGCGTTCCGGGCCGTTCTCCGATTGATCAAGGGAAACCAGGTCGTTTTCAGCAGATCGCCCGTTGCACGTGTGCAGCTCCTGGATGAAGTGTGGACGGCCGTGGAAAAGTCAGATGTCATTCCAGACAAATCGCTTTACCTCACATTCGTCGAGCTGTATGGTCGGGTCGGTGATCAGGCTGGGATCACGAAAGTCGTTCAAGCTATGAAGGCAGCCAAAGAGCCTACCGATGACCTGCTCATCCAGCAATGGATCATGGCCACGCTCGCTCGCGCGGGATCCGTGGATGAAGCTTCTGTCATCTACCAGAAGCACAGGGATTCTGTCGGAGCGAACCGTTCCTTCGCCAACGCATACATCGCGGGATGCGCTCGTGGAGGTCATGAGGATGCCATGCTTCGCATGTTCAAGGACATGCAGAAGAACGGTCCCAAGCCGGACAATGGAACTTACAACGCCGTCATCCAGTATTATATCGGAAAGGAAAATATCGCTGAAGCCACCAAGTACTTCGAGCAGCGCATCCAAACACCCGGCGCCTCGACCGTCATCTACAACGCCATGCTCTTTGCTCATATCCGCGCCGGCGACGGGGCTAAAGCCCACGCCCTCGTCGCTCAAATGACCGCGCAGAAGTTGAACTTTGACCATATCACCTTCGAACACCTCGTCCGTCTCGCTGCCCTCGATGGCCGCACTGCCGACGCTTGGTCGCTGGTCCATTCCATGGACCGCAGGCCAATATCCCTCCTCGCAAGCCTTGCGAAAGCGACGGGGCCCGCCACCACATCCCCAGAATCGTTCGAGAAGTTCAAGACGTCCCTAAACTCGACACAAGTCCAACTTAGGCCCAAGGTTCTCGAAACTCTGCTGAAGGGATATAGAGCGATTCCGGATGCGGCATCCGCGGAAGCTGTTCTCTCATGGTTCGAGAAAGCCGGTTTCCCCGTCGAATCACGTCTTCATAGCTTGGTGGTGGATGCCTATCTTTCCCAGGAGGATGTGCCAAACGCTCAACGAATTGCGAACCAGGACGGGGTAGAGCTTGCGCCGCGGACCAAGTCTAATCTCCTCAACGCGACGGAGGGCAAGGCAGCGTCAGTTTAGACTATCTCGCCGTATGGGCAAGTCATCTTTATAGCATAGCAATAGCGGTTCGGCTCGACGGCACCGGCCCTTACTTCCTTGTGGTTCGGGTGTGATCATAAAAGTGGCGATTGCGCCGGACCTAAGCTCTCTACACTGCTCTCTATCTGTCTGCTCTGTCCGAGCCTGGGCCTAAACGGCTTTACTGGACCTCTCCAGCTCCAGATCCAGATCTCTGTTGGAACTACCCCGTCTTCCCGCAGCCAGCATGCCCATTCCACCCTTCCACGATTGCTCCTCCACAAATCGCATCATGTTGTTTAGAAAGATGATCTCGGCGCGTCTCTGAAGCCGAGCCAAACGTGCCGCCTCCTTTTGCGTGCGCTCGAGAAGGAGCGAAGCCTCCGCTGCTTGAGCCAAGGTCTGGTCGCGGAGCTCGGCGGCTGTTGTGTGTGGAAGGATATTAGAGAAGAAGACCATATACTTAGACAGAGAATGGGGTTACCATGCTCCTGCAGTCGTCGGCGAAGGTCTCGTCGGTTCTGAACAGGAATGCATCTTGATGTAAATATGTTCCACTTCGGTTAATGGAAAGGATAGTGAAGGCGCTGCTTACCTTCAGAGATCCCATGAGAGACTCCGAATTTGCTGCGTCTGCCTAATCAGCATATGCATCGACAAGCTCTCCGAGTTTAAGAACTGAACTTACAGTCACTCTCCACGTGTACCATAGGCGTTGCCACCAGCCTCGTAGTAGCCGTCAAACTCGAGACATCTGCGCCTTTCCCTGTCGTCCCGGGTCCACACCTCGGGAACGCCACCCTCGTCGTGGGAGTCGATCCGACACTCCCAACCCCTTCCGCTCTCTGCTTGATGGTCAACGGCGCTCTCGGAGGAAGCTTCAGTCCAGCCATGCTGGCCGCTTTCTTCGCAACCACGCTGGCGCGTTTCCTCTGTTTGCCGTACAGATGGATCTCGGACACGGTTGCGCGCATCTCTGCGAGTGAGTTCCGAAGCATGTTCGTAGCTGGTGGAACATCGCTCGTGCTGGATGCATCGTCGTCGTCTTCCGTGTCATCCGTGGCTTCCGAGGCTTTGGACTTGCGGGGCTCCCTTTTGCTCTTGACCTTCTTTTTGCTGAAGGATGCACCGGAGCTTTTCCGTCGACCGTTTACGAGGGTGGTAGAAGATGGGAAGCTGTTTTGGTGGGGAAGTGAGAGTGTCGAGCTGGTTCTATCGCAGAGACCTGTCAGAGAGGTTCCGCCGCCGGGTAAGGAGACGGTGCGACCTGTCCGGGAGAGCTGAATGTGGGTGCCTCGGAGGATTGTTGCTGGTGGTGGAGAGCGGGAAGATGACGGGGTATGAAGCAGAGACGAGGTGCTTCTTATCGAAAGCATCTTCAGATACATGTAGATACAGTCTCAGGGATGGTCTGAGCGATCGAGAAAGGTCGGGAAAGATTACCGTTGCTAGTTGATAGCTCATCCCTCCGTCGTTGAGCCGTTGACCTGTCAACCCAGACCTATCGAACGGAATCGAGCTTACTTCAGCCTACTATTCAGAACGAGGACAGTCCGACGAAGAAGAGGCACGAGAAATGAATAGAGAGCAAGCGAGGGATATCCCAACCCAAGAAAAGAAAACAGAATGTACGTAGCCCCAAAAATATAAAACGTCCTCGCGCTATCCATCACTTTTCACTCATGTGAACGGGCGCTCCGAAGATCCCATGGACGACTTTCTCCCTGAGCAATATCCCAGCCTGGTCCTTTGGGTATTTGGCGAGATATTCATCGCAGGCGGCCAGCACCACGTCCTTCTCCCTTTTGTTCATACGATCCGGCTTCGCGCCCGCGAGCATCTGATGCACGACCCCAAAGTCCTTGACCATTTCCTTCGTCCTTTGCGAAGCCTTCGCCGAAGCTCCGAACACTTCGTACACCTCCACCGAGGCCACCCTGCCTTTAACGATCACGTGCTCGAGCGGTCGCATCACGAACGCTGCGTGGTTGGCCAATCGATTCCTGCACTCCCCGGAGATGATCAGTCGGGAGCTGTATCGCTTATTCAGAGCTTCCAGACGGGAAGAGAGGTTGACGTTGTCGCCCACGATCCCGAGTTTCATGCGGTACTTGCTTCCGATGTTCCCGGCGTGTACGACTCCGACGTGGACGCCCATTCGAACGTTGAATTCGGGCCAGCCTTGAGACCGGAACGAGGCGTTTAGCCGTAGTACTCGTGCTTGCTGATCGAGAGCGCACGTCAAAGCTTTCGTGGCAAAATCTTCGAGAGGGTGGGGCGCGTTCCAAAATATCTGTGGACATCGCAGTGAGTACGGCAAGCCATGTCACCGCAGAATACCTAACTTTGGGCTCACCATGATGCCATCGCCGATGAAATCGCAAAGCACGCCTTGGCTCTTCTCGATGGATCGCGTCATCTCTTGGAAATACTGAGCAAGCATGCTGATCAGCACCTCGCTTGGCATACGCTCTGCAATCGAGGTGAAGTCGGCAATGTCTGATGCAGATAAGATAATTGAGAAGTCAATGCAAAATTCAGGTTAGAGTACCTGGAGAAAAAGAGCTTACCACTGAAAAAGATGGCAACTTCCTTCTTTTCTACGTACAGATCCTTGGCCTTCTTTTCGCGCAGGATAATACGGCGAACAACAACTGGTGGCACAAATTTCTCGAACGCCTTGATCGTTTCTTTCATTTTGAGGAACGAAACTGTGAAGACATCCAGTTTAAGGGTAAGTGTCTACATCCCTCCTTCCTGCACTTCCCCGGCTACGTACGCTGTAATTCCGATATCTCAGTTAGCCGTGAGAGCTTTTTGAGCTTGAGCGAATCGGCTGCCGTGCCTCGAAACGATTTTGCCGGGGCCACTTTCGTCTTCAAGACGAGTGCAGGGACGCCTTGCTCGGGATCATGTGCGCCATCCATAGCCGCCGTTGCTAAGATCTCGCCAGATTTGCCTCCATGATTTCCATCTTTCGCCGCAGCTACTGCCAGCCCGTCACTCCCGGAGACGGTCTCGTCCGGATCCTCTCTCACGTCGAACAGCGCGTTCATGGCCTCCTTGATCGCAAACAGCGGCTCCGTGATCCGGTGCAGGAGGTAGACGGCAAGGGCCACGAGGGCGAGGGTGGTGCCTGCTACAATGCCGGCTGTCGCGCGGGAAGCCTTGTCTATATCACCAAAAATCTCGCTTCTTGCCACGATCTGTAGAATGATCATCTGCATCCCCGTATCGGTCATGAAGGGGGCTGCTGCGACCGAATATTCGCCTTCGTTGGTGGTGTACGAAACAACCAGCGTCTCCGTCATGGTGAAGTAGGTATGGTCCGGAGTTCTTAACCGTAGTTGAGTGTCCGCATTTTGAAGTACATCGGATGAGGAGGCCGAAGCGGACTCAAGTTCTGTTGTATATGAACCGGTTTCATGACCACTGATGGTGGTAGATACCACCATACCATTGATATCAAAGATAGCCAAGTCTGCGTCGATAGTCGACCGCGCTGTTGTTGCCTTCAGCACTCCGTTCAGAAACGCGAGGTTAAAGTCGGCCCCTAAAGTATATTTGATCGTTGTTCCGTCCGTGTCGTACAGTGGTATCCCGAACGAAAAGTACACCTCTCCAAGGTAAATCGTGATGCCTCTAAAGCGCAGCGCGAAGATGGAGAACATCAGCAACTAATGCCTCAACCCACTTAACAACCACTCATTCTCGAAACTTACGTCCAGTATCCTTGGGCCTGGATTGCATGTGGCAAGGGGAGAAGTTGTGAAACCCAATCTTGTACCGTACCAGTCTCCGTGTCCAAAGGATACCCCGGCATAGTAACAGGGTTCCCGAGATCATCCCAAAAATCCTCGCGCGTATATGTGTTGTTTGGGGCCGACCAACGCCTCCAGAGGTTCGTTCCAATATGTTCCACCCCTGATCGCCAGAAATCAGAAGATGAGCGGTTGCGTGCACAGCGGTCACAAGGTTGGTCACTCTTACCGTAAACATTCCCGTAGTAAGGTGGTACTAATATGTTCATTGTAAGATACATGTCTGGCAGACTGAAATCATCCAGCGCTTTCCAGAACAGAGCTGGCGTTTCCTGAAAGTGTGCCATGGTCAAAGCGCCGACTTCGAAAAGATCTCTGTGAAGTCGGCTATCCACGACAGAGAGATGGAAAACATTTGGAGTCAGCGCGCAAATGCCAATCCTCGGTATGTTTTACCACGCGGTGAACACTTACGCAAATGCCTGGATCGTCTCAACTTCATCATTGATTGCGCCAACCACGTACTTGACATCCCCCAGCTGCAGACCAATTGCTAGCGCCTGCGGAGTAGCATCGATTAGCCTGTCCAGCGGATGACTTTTAGCCTTTATAGCGCATGGTATCCCACATTTATGCTGTTGGTATAGGTTGCGGTTTGATAAATGCCCAGGAAGAGGTTCGACGCCAGAATTGAGAAGCAGAAGAGCATCAAGACCATGCCATTGATGCTAAGGAAAGTTCTGTTCAAGATGCCGGGAAAAGCTTTTACGAATCCGTCGTGCTTGATGGTGGGAGGTCCATGACCAGTACATGAGATCGTTCTCCTTTCCGCGTGAACGAGGAGCTTGTTGACGTAGCTGTCAAACGAGCTCGACGAGGACCCGGTCACGCTCGTACGGTCACCCGAAGGTCGGAAACTGTCGAGCGAGATGCCCGAACCTCGAACTGAAGGTCGACGCTTGACGACCGGGACGAGCGGGATGGTGGCTTTGGGACGAGTTTCCTGAACTGCCGGTAGAACCTGCCCAGGGTCCGGGTTGGTAACCTGGGCTGTCGAGACAAAATCTGGCGCCGGTGGGTTGAACGGGGAGGAGGTCGCAGGAGGTAGGAGTTGAGCTTCCGGGGGATTTTCGAGATCGCAGTCTGGATCCTCCACGGTGGAATGTAATCGTTTTGTAGCCAATGTTCCTGACGCGGCAGGAAATGCTTTTGCCCGACTGCCCGTCATGTTCGGCTTGGGAGGAGGAAGACCACTTGCGACGCTGGCATTGGACGCTGAGATTGCTGGGAACCCCTTACTAAGTCCTCCCGTAAGAAAGCGAGGCTCGCCGATGCTCATGGATGAAGGAAATGCTCCAGTGCTGCCAAGGACATTTCCGCTGCTGATGGAATCCGGGGCAGGTAGAGCCTTGGCTTGTGTGCCGGTGAGAAACCGATTCTCGTTGGTCGAGCTTACAGGTAGACTCGAGGATGTGGAGTTTTCCAGCAAATCCTCATCCTTCTGGTCTAGCGGCGAAAAAGGGGGGGACCCAGCGCATTCAATGTCGATATCGTCACTGATGTGGCTCATGAGAGTTATGAAGCGCCTGCGCTTGTTTTCCGTTCAAGTTGTTTCTGATGCGTGATCGGTCGGGAGTGACTTGAAAGGGTTGAACCAGGGATCGAAAGCGATTGCCTACCAGAGGTGTTGTGAAGTTGAGGAAAGCAAGTTACGCTTTGAGTTTTTGGTGGTGAGTGTTACGAAAGGGAGGAGAGGGAGGGATGTGGTCGGCAGTGGCTGCTACTTCTGGATCCGCGGAGACAAGCTGCAAGGTTTTAGTCGTTGGGCAGAGGAAGAAATGTAGCGTATGGGCGCCAGCGCGTCGGAGTTTCGCTCGTGTGGCTTACGCGCTACCAACCGTTCATCGCCAAACGACACATTGCCATGATGATCGACACCCATTGGGCCCACAAACAAATAGTTTCTTGCGTGGAGCTCGTAGCAAAGCATAGTTCCGGACGAGACTATACATAAGGTAGCTACGCGCACATGATCGCATCTCAATACAATTTGTTCCTCATCTCCAGATTAACGGCAATCTCGCAAGCGACGGCCCCACTAAATGGATCTGGATGACCGGAAATTCGAAGGGGTGCGGAGGCATTGGAACGACCGGCACGAATGTTCTGCTTAGCTTTCGGCTCTGCTTCCCCGTACCGTACCGGTACCTAGTCCTTGCTGCTTTTCGACAGAGCGATTGCGCTGCAGCTCAGCCCTGGACTACTGCAATAGGCCTCGAAAAACGAGCGCCGCCCGCCTTCCACTTTTGTGATAACACGAAGGAGGAGCCGTACCCCCAATTGACTAGATGCACTCTGCCCGTCGTTTAGCGCCGGTCTCCATTGAGGATAGAGTCAACTTATTTCATCGCGACCTTGAGGCTTTCGTCAATGAATAGTCAGCGATTTCCAGTTATAAAACGCATCACTCCTCGATACGGGCACAAGAGGTGTAGTCTTCCCACGCACTTTCCAACACAAAAAAGGCGAGACCGAGAGAGACCTACTTTCACGCATATGCAAGCCATCGATCCACGTTCACCGAGCTCGCTGACAGAGCCAGCCTCCACGTCATCTGACGAGGGATCTCCATACTGTCCTCCGCGACCCTTAATGTCTCAATCGGAGTCACCAACCGACCAGCAGCACCTTCCGATCAGTATTTCGCTCCCTACCTCCAAGACGCTGTCGCCCTCGCCTAGAAAGCGATCTTGGTTCTCACGCCGCGGTTCTGTCAGACCATTGAAGGCGAAAATATCAACTGACCCGGCTGCAGCGGGCGAGGGAGAGCAACCTGCTGGTCCACTTTGGTTCTCTGACAAGCAACCATCCAAGATGTACCTTCTCATCCTTTCCATGTCACCGACAGTTCCCTTCTGAATTTGCTTTAATTTTCCTTATCCAAACAATCTAATGCTCGCTGCTTTGCTTACCATTCCTCGTAATTGAACGAATCTCGTCGCTTTACTGCTGGTGTTACTGCAGTCCTTTTACTCGTACACGAAGTGAACCTCAGGCGAGAACTGGGGTGCTGACGAAATGAGAAACCACAGTTCTCAAATGAGAGACTGCGCCGATTGACATTCGGGCTTCGGTCTGTGCCGGTCGACCATCTCGTTCCGATCGCATTCCCATTGGGGGTCCTATCTCGCTTCGCTGATAACCCAGATTCTTTCAGGAAAAGGTGGCAACAGTCTAGTCATCCGACAAAATGATGTCACATCGCCGTCGACCGAGCCCGGAACCTCGACTCCACGATCGAGGAGCACGACACACGGCACCACCAGCGACCGATTACCCCTTCAAGTCAAGGCAGTTCAACGCCGTTGATCGGAAAGAGGTATTGCGTCAAGGCATCCTTTGAACATCTGTCAGGAATTGTCCATCTGACGTACTTTTCTCTCAGACCTGCCCTTTCCTCGTTAAGATCTACCTCAATACGGACAGAACCGTCTCGGGAGCGGAACTGGAACGACTTGGGCTGTCTCCGAAGCATGATGTGGATATCCATACCTGGTGAGGGTGGACCCAGCCCTTCGCTAAAGATGAACAACCGGGATGGTTTCTCATGACGCTGTTTTTATTGTTCAGGAAGGACGCAACGCTTCGTGAGATCGCAACCCTATTGGGCGACACGCAACCCACCGCCAAGGATCGTGGGACGGCGATAACGTTCCAGATGATCATCGAAAACAACCCGTCCCAGAAGATCAAACTGGTCCCCCTCGGGATGGTGTACAACGATCGACGGTCCGCCGACGATGCGAGAACCCTCGAGATGCTCAGGTTCATGCCAGGGGATTCGTTGATGGTCACCATCCTCTCAGACGCCGTCTCAGACAAGGGCCCGGGCAAGGAGAATGCGGGAAAGGAGGACGGTGGGAAGGAGAAGGCGGTGGTGGTTACGGAGAGGGCAGCTTCTCGACCTCCTACCTCTATCGTCGGAGCAGCGGCTGCTTCCTCGTCCGACCGTGCGGAACGTGCAGGGAGCCACGATGGCATGCACCCGGACCGTCGAGCGATGAACGGGACCGGTGGGGGCAAGTCCCCTCGACAGGCACCATACAGTCGACCGCCAAGGGGTTGAAAGCTGTAAATCCTTCCATTTCTTCCTGTACATACAAGCATAGGGTTTTCCTGACACAAATCCGTCGTCGGATATGAAGTTGATAATCTCTTGTAATTTTTTGGTAAAAGGAAGAAGTCGCTCGTGATAAAAAAAAAGAAAGGCCGTGGGAAAGGGTGGGCAATTTGACCGGAATAAGAGTCCTCCCACACACACAGTCTACTTGTCCTCCCTCTTGCGAACCTCGGAGTACACGCCGGTGAAAGGGTTCTGCTTGTTCTCGATGGCGCGACGCTCCTCCTCCTCCTTCCACTCGGGAGCGTGGGTGCGCAGCTCTGGGATGACTGTTGAAACGATCGAGTCAGCAAAGGATGCAAACGCAAAGGACATGGCTGTGGACATGGCCGAGCATTTCTGCAGCGAATCTTCGTACCAGCGGCGGTCCAGTAGGCCCATCCAGCAACGGCCAATCCAGCGAATGCACCGGACCACAGTAGGACCTTCCACTTCATGGCGGGGTCGTTGGGCGTACGGGCGCCGTAAGGACCGTAAGCGATCCAGTAGGCTGGTGGACGTACGAAGATGTCAGTCTTCTGCCGCTTGTCCGTTCCCAACCCGTTCGATCGGGCCGACTCCTCTGCTCCGCATGCGAAGAGAAAAGATGAAGAGGGCATACCGGCACGCTTCTCGTCCAAAGTCATCTTGTTCCAGTCGCCCTTCTGCTTCTCAGCAAGGTGATCCGCAATGGCGCCCTGTTCGCACTCGGGGAGCTTTGGCCAGCGGCTGTGAGAGCCATCAATGGCGGTTGTTGTATTTTGGTGAGTTTCAGTTTCGTGATAAGGGCGTCAAGCATTTCATCGAAAACAGGCGAGGAATGAACGAGAATCGAAAAGAGATATATGATAGGGAGAACAGACGAGAATCAGTACCACCGAGATATGTTGAAACCAACTTCAAGTGGGATAACGTAACGCACGTCTCGATTTGTGTCAGAGCAATGGGAGCGACTGCTGACGAGTGCTGGCTGCGGGCGAGAGGACGCAGGAGGGCGGCGCGAGCGACGGGGCGCATCATTTGACGTGCTGGGAACATTGTTGTATGAGCTCGGGAGGTGAGAGGAAGGGTATGTAGAAGCGAAGAGGTCTAATGGGCGTCGTGCGGGATTGCGTTTCGTCGAAGGTAAGGACCTGGGTGCAAAAGATATCGGCAACGGCGAAAAGGTTCCGGGACCCTCCGAGGCACCCAGCAGCAATCGTTCAAGTTCGAACGCACTCTCCGAAGTTCGAACCACACAGAACCTACGACCATGGCCGCCACCCAAGCTACAAGCCCTCCTCCCGATAGCGTAGTTTCCGGCCCGGAGTCTCACCGGAATGCTCAAGGCGACGAACCTCGACGGGAGCGCCCTACTTGCAGTGTCTGGGCCGCTTTCGACCAGATGCAGCTTTGCTACAGTGAGTTAGACGGATTTTGTCTCTTAGCCTTCGCCATACCTCTGAATAGACTCTTGCTCCGAATAGGCCGCTGATGATGGTGTTTGCCTTTAGCTGTGATACCGCAAGTAAAGCACTACTATCGCTACGGAACATTCCGTGACTGTTCAGAGGCCCGTGCAGACTTCAACTTTTGTCTGAAGATGAAGACAAAGAATAGGCTGGATGCGGAGGTAGCTGAAATGCACGAGAACTTGTTTATGTTGCATCGAGACGCTTGCTTACTTTGGCGTCCAGAGGGAGATGCAGGAGCGGGAAGACGCGAAGTACGACAAGAAGATTAACGAGCGACCATCAAGGGATATCTGGGAGGTACGTTGCACAGGCAGCTGCACATAGAGCTGATGACCGGGTAGTACATGCATTCAGGACCTGATACGTGATTTTCTGCAGCTACGCACGGAACCACCGCACAACTTTCCTCCTGCATGAGCATCAGACTCTGGCATCTTGTGGAAAGTATCACATCTGTCGGGCTTTCGAAGGATCTCCAGCAAGGAGCGGAGATGCACGTCTCGGACGTTGCCCACTTCAGCAGCACTTGGGGGGAGATCAGGTTGGTTGCCGAAAGGGAAGGGGTTTCCATGTTCCTTTTGGGCGTAAAACGTCGACTTCGGATCATTCTGAGGAAGGGCAGCGGTCGCTAGATCTCCGGCGTTTTTGACATAGATGCAGAGCAGCGTTGGTTCTGCGGAAGATGTTTCCCCGGTTCCCTGCATGGTTAGCACTAGATCACAAGCGAGTGGACTTGTATGCATCGAGTGGGATGAGTGACTATTGTGCTCCATCGCATCAGCTAACAATTGCAAAGTTGGTGGCTGTGCTACTCTGCGAACTGCGCAAGTGTCCGACCATCGGACATACGTACAGTTTACCATGGTGATAAGAGACCTTCCTTCCAAAGTGGACCATACCTAGCATAGATTCATCAACACCGTACTCTACAGCGTACTCTACACCGTACTCTACACATCGTCGAGAAACGTTTCCGACACATCATGCTTACCGGGATTGTATCCGGTACTCACGCAGAAGAGGGCAGCAGGAATCATAGTGAGGTGCGTCGTTCACGTCATGAAAATCCAACTCTTGCAACACTGTATTCAAGGTTCCATCCCCTCACGGTGTCAGAGCTGGCAGGATCGGCATCGTAGTCTCTTTTCGATTGACTGCAAAGAATGTTCCGCCCTCGAAAATCGAGTGAAAGGACTGCAGGCATGTCTATCGAAAGAACTGAACGCGAGGCGAGCGCAGCTCTTGTCGCGCGAGAAGACGCTATCCGAGCTGCAGCGGGGACATGCGCTGCTGACCTTGAACGTAGATACATGCAGAAGTGGAGAAGCGCAGCCTTGGCACTCGTCCAACAACTTTTTTATCTGTTTCTCTCTCGGCAGCTCCAGAAAACTGAGAAGTCGCTTGCAGCTCAAAGGAGCAAAGCCTCACAGGCCGACATGCTGCAAAAGAAGCTCACCGACCTACAGGAGCGCCAAAAGACCGAACGACACAACGCAACGGTCCAGCGTACCCTCATCGAGGATCGAGCAGCCAAAGGACGAACTATGCTTCAAAACGAGCTGGGTGCGGCCATCCACCAGAAGGACCGTTGCGTCGAAGCCATGGCGGAACTTTTCGAAAGACACGAGAAAAAATGCACAGAGACGGTGGCTGCCAAGGAACGGGCCGAAATGGATCGAAACGCCCAGATCGAGATGCGCGAAATAATGACTCGAATCCAGCAGGAACGAACGGAGGAGGTTCTGTTACTGAAGACTCGAGAAGAGGAGAGAGAAAAGGCAGCGGCATGGACGAGGATCCAGCAAGAGCAGGAGACTCGTCTCTTGTTGACCGAGGTGCACGAGGAGCATTTGAAGTTTATGGAGGCAGTTGATCAACGACATGCTGCCGAACTTTCGGAGAAGCAGGAACGTATCGAAGAGCTAGAGTGGGAGTTGGAGGCGCAGAAAGAAGAGGCCAGTCTCGTCTCGCAAGCACATCATCGGAAGCTTCAGGATGTCGAGGAATTTCTGGGCTTCCAGCTGATGACCGCTCAAAGCAGGATCGAGAGGCTGGAAGAAGAAGCGGAGAAAGCCGCCATCATCGTTGCTGGGAAAGGGCACGGTACGGAACTATCGTGAGGGAATGATGGCATCAGACATCGGCGAAGGTATAAGTGGCATGACGCCATTCCAGGTGTGCGCCGGAGACGCAAACGGTCTCACAAGGAGGTACGTCGTTTTGCGTCGAGTTTACTGCGATATCCGAATAATGAATCTCAACCATGTAGATCTCTGGGGCGGGGATAGGTCGTCAACGAGGAAGTTGGAGCACCGCATACATGTACGTAGTGTACAGTCGGTGGAAGCCCCTCCAAGTCTCTCCTTTTTCTTGCTTTTATTTTGACCATAACGTTGACATCGCACGGCTATACATCTTGGGGCTATGAGGCTTACACGTCTTTGCGTGGCCGACAGTCAGCACGGTGCACGTCGGACATAATAGGTCTATCAGCGACGTCTGACAACATGCATGTTCCGTCCATATTGGTGGCATGCAAAAGCAGAAAGTCGTTGTTTAAACCTATTAGGCGCGACGGCTATGTGTTAACGAAATGTCCCATCACAACTCAAAGGCTACTGCCGCGTGAAGCGTGGGTCAGGTGGGTTGGCGGGGATGATGGAATGGGAGTGATGGATCAGAAAAGCACTGGCTAGAGTGAACCCCGCTCCGTAAAGCGAGGCGCCGTTTTCACCATGGTCGATAAGAAGGGGAAAGGGTTTTTATCATCACACCCAGATCCCATTCCACACCCCGTATGCCACAGGCTGACGGGTCTTGACATCAACGACGACTGACTGGTTGCGTCGCTTTGAGCGATACGTATACGCACAGAGGGACACAAGCGGTCAGGGAAGTTGGGAAGTAGTTGAGAAGTATTTGGTTCTCGAGGGCGCGATGCGGATGATGTCTGGAAGAAACTGGAAGGGTAGGTCAGCATACTGTCTACACGAGCCTATGACATGTCCCCATTTTCCATGATGCCGTCTCAATTTCGATCAGATACCGTTGTAGTCTATTAATTTGCAAGTTCCCCATTTTTGTGTTGGATTGCGCTAGTCATCACTTCGAAACCGTTCCCCCATGACGGAGATACCGCGGTCCATCCCCCAAGCGTCGCAAGGGTAGATAGGTATGTGAGGCTTACCTAGCAGTGCCGTAGGGAGGCGGGGGCGGAGAAAGGTCGACCGAGAATGGGGGCCAGCTCAGAGAAAACGTAGTGTCCCAAAACGTACAAGGTAAGTTGGGCAGGACACTTTTCTCTCATGATCCATCAAACATTTGCGAGCAAACGGAGGACTAATGGAGGACGTTGCGCTCATCTCGGCTGTTCGAATTTGGTTGTATCATGGAGATCTTGGGAATGGGTGCGGGGGAACCGTTGCTTTTATAATAGGACAGAGCAGAAAGCTTGGTTATGAATACCCAAGCCACTTTCGACTGCCCTCTACAAGAAGACGTCAACCGAGTCGTCACATCGCAAACCAAGGGAACTTCGAGGATAATTTACAGTACATTTGCCAAAATCCCCACCCGAGCTCTATCAGGGGGTTCCCACACGTGGGCCAGTTACAGGGATCGGCACCATCCATCAATACTCATTGGAAAGCATGTCGTCTCCATCGTCATCGTCACTGTCAGCTAGCAAGGTCATGGGATCGCTCTCCAACATCTTGTTGAGCTTTTTCAGACCTTTCGCGGCAGGCTCAAAATTTCGGTCGATCCTGAACAGATTTTAAACTCAGCCGTTGAGTCGGTTTTTAGGCAGAGAGGGTTGGGGGCATTGTAAGCTTACTGTAATGCTGTGCTGAACTGCTCCATTGCCTCCTCATGCTTTGCGTGACGAAAGAAGATCTCAGCCATCCGGCAGTGTAGGGTAGCTAACTGGATGTCACCGGCGTGCTCTTTCAGTCTACAAAGAGAATGCAAATAGTTCTAAGCAAATGCAAGGAAACACAAGACATCAAGTGGCTGCCCCTTACAGTTGCACGGCAAGCTGATCGTCACCATCCTTCTCACACGCGGTCACCAGCGCCAAAACAGCTGCTGTGCACCTGGGGTTGCTCTTGTAAGCCTGTTCGAACATGCCCCTAGCGCTTTTGTGCCCTTCTGGTCCGCCGCTGGCCTGCAGAACGGATCCCATCAAGATCAGTGCATTGGGAAGACCGGACATTCTGGCGCCGATATTGGCGGTCAGCTCGTGCGCTTCGGCGAGACGTTCTTGCGTGAGATAGCACGTGAGGACACCTAAAAAATACAGTGAGATTTCGAGCTCGGCGTCCGGAAGAGCGTGAATTCCTAGCTCAGCAGGAAAGCTTTCCCCACCTTCGTACGCGGCCAATGATTCGTCGTAGGCCAGTGCTACTCGAAACATCGGGATTGCATCTTGTATCTTCCCAGATGAGACGAGCAGTTCGCCTTTCATTAACCAAGCTTCCGCGTACTTCGCATCGAGATCGAGGGCTTTCTGAACGAAACTCAATGCGGTAGGCAGATCTCCTTGCTCTCTCCTGGAGCAAGCCATTGCCAACCAGGACTCCTTTCTTTTTGGATTCCGTTTGCTCAAAGCATTGGCGTTCTGCTCCAGCGCACCCCGCTGACCTCTTTTGGCCAAAAGGATGGCATATCGATCCATATGCTTTACAACTGTCGTATCGCGTTTCAGGACCTTCCGGAACGCGGTGTGGGATTTGAGGAGATCACCGCTCTTATAGTGGCAGTCAGCTTGGGAGAGGAGGACGTCACAGTTGGGAAGCGGCGTCAGCTTTTCTAATCGTTCGAGTTTCTGCAGCGCATCGACATAGCGGTGCTTGCGGGCCGCAAAGTAAGACCAGATGTAATCTTTCGTCCACGTGCCGGCGGCGGTCGCGGGGAAGCAGCGAATCAGATCGTCGAACTCTACGCCATAGCGGATGGCACCCATCATGGCTTCCGTTGCAAGCGGTTCTTTTCGCAGGATGTTGATGTAAGCCTCTTTCGCTTGTCTGGGCGGCGGAAGGGACTGAGTGAGCAAGGATCTTCAGCAAGCTGATGTATCTTCCATCAAGCTGAGATTGTGCCTCACTTTAGTAGCATTCTCTCCTCGTACCATCCCGCCAACTTCATCAGAACTTTTACGCTAGCATCTGCCACGGGAATTCGTTCTGCTTCGTCGATAGCCTCCTTGAGCAACCCCAGTCTGCTGTAGCACAATGCCTGTCTCTCCTTCAAAGTGCTCAGAAACTTTCGTTCTTCAAGACTGTCCTTCCTCCCGTGGTTGTTTAGGATACGATACGCGGTGCAATATAATCCCTGTGCAATTCAGCAACGTCAGTAAGCGTCTCCTGGCGACGTTGCAAGAAAGGGCGAGAATCACCAATGCTCGGTTGTCCTGTCCGCCTGCCACGCACGCATCACCGAGAAGAGCGGAAGCCTTGCTGTATACGGAAAGGGTCTCTGGATCGTTGTGGGTTGGTGGGATAGTAGACAGTAGATAGCCGAGCTGACGGTAAAGCTCGAGGTGAGTCGTACTGACCAATCTTCGGAATGTCCGCTATGGTAGCCTTACCAGAAGCTCTGCGGATTCGTTCAGATGATTGTCCAGTAACTGCTGAGCCGATGCCAGTATGCCCTCATGCTCCTGTGCAAAAGTCATGCCTGTGGCTGATGGGTCCGTTCAGCCTGAGGAGACAAACGCGTTGATGCTTCCAGAAAACAGCGAACGGTCTTGAAGACGGAGTCCGAGACCTTCGGACAGTGAGGTGTCTTTCATCGGGCGGCGAGTCTGGTCATCTTCGTCTCGCCTACAAACCATCTCAGCGTCTTGAAAATGCCTATAACCAACGCTGAGCTTTGGGTTGAGCAGAGCGACATCTCCAGGGCCAAGGTCGTGGAAGTGCCTGTTCGAGACCTCAACGACAATGAAATCCTCTGTCGCATCGACTCGTTCGGCATGTCGGCAAACAACGTTACGTACGCAATGCTTGGGAAAAGTTACAGGTAACTCAACTGCGTCCCATGGCGCTCGCAACTGATGACTGCTCCGGAGCAGGCTTTATGCTTACTCGTTACGTCGCGCATTCTTCTTGGTACAGATACTTTGACTTCTTCCCAGTAAGCGAGGATGCACCCGCCGGGAAATACGGCAAAGTCCCCGTCTGGGCCATGGCCACAGTGACCTCCTCCAAACACCCCAGGATTCCCACGGGCGAACGTCTCTACGGCTACTTTCCGCTCGCGCGGTATGAGATTATCAAACCATCCGATGCCATCAACTCAGCCTGGTTCTACACCTCTCGACCGCATCTGCCGGAGGACAGGAAGGTGTATAACCAGCTCTTCCGACAATCCAACGATCCGTTCTACGACGCGAGACACGAGGGAGAGATGCTGCTCTTCCGACCTCTCTACTGGACCAGCTTCTTCCTTAGCGACTACATCCAGACTCAGAAAGCGTTTGGAGCGACCGTTGTCGTAATCTCCTCTGCGTCTAGTAAAACGGCCTTCTGCTACGCTTGGCTAGCGAAGGAGAGCGGACTTGAGACCATCGCGTTAACGTCCACGAGCAATGTCGAGTATGTAAAGCGACTCGGATTCTACGATACGGTGCTGACGTACGATCATATTGCCGAAATCCCGAGGAAACCCTCGCTGTATGTCGATGTGTCGGGGAGCAAGAAGCTCGCGCATGATGTGGTCGAACACCTCGGGAAGGATTGTAAGCGGGCTTTGAGCGTTGGGATGTCCAACGCGGGGGAGGCGAGGGGGACGTTTCCCGAGGGAACAGAGCTGTTCTTCGCGCCTGTAAGTAGCTCGCCTGCAGTTCTATACTTGTCGCTAGTGTTCTTTGGCTTTGACATTTTGCTTTTCTCCTCTTCAGCCGTGGATGAAGAAGCGACAGGAGGAGCTGAGGGGCACGTTGCCCAACATCATGGCCGCGTCTTGGAAGAGAGCTATGGACCGCGTCGAACAATGGGTCACCATTCGACGCGAGAGTGGGGCCGAGAACGTAGAGAAGATCTGGAGGACGATGGTAAATGGAAGGACGCCGCCTGATGTCGGATACGTACTCTCCTTGTGGGAGGGCCAGAAGGTCTTTGATAACGGTAGCGGTACCCTTAGCAGTATTAGCGGGCAGAGCAAAATTTAGATCAGTGCGCGCTACGTCCCACATCTTCGTTCTTGCTATTACTCTGGCCTGGCCAAAGAGCCACAGCTAGCGAGAGTTCTCGATCTAAGGGAGTCAAGGCCGCATCCTCACTTGATTCCCCAGAAAAGAATTGGGTTGGCTTCGTGTGCGTTCCATGACATGATACCTCCTTTTGGTTCGGTTATGATAGGTTTCAAATCGTCCAAGTCGTCAAGCGTTTATTCCGACAGCCTTTCTTTCATGACGCTCGCCGATTCTTCCTTCCCGAAGTCCCCCCTATCAGAAGAACCCCCCATTCCCACGACACGCCAACAAGACACGACCGTGTCGAGCCTCACGTTCAGGTCATCGGCATCCAAGTTCTTGCATCATGTCAGCGTCACTCTTGCCACGGAGGCTTGTGCTGTGCGCTCGTCGTCGTCGCACGCAACTATCACCAGCGTTCTCTCACTCTTCTTCCTCTCGCATCCTCCGCTCCTTCGCAACCGCCTCTTCCTCCGCACAGCAGCCGCCATCTGCAACTCCTTCATTAGCGACCGACCTGCAGGCCGGAGCAGTTCTGCATGGGTTTCAAGTCCAACGCGTTCAGCGTGTCCCAGAGTTTGATCTCACAGCCGTCCAATTGAAGCACCAGAAAACCGGAGCACACTACATGCACGTTTTCAAAGATGATACCAACAATGTCTTCAATGTTGGCTTCCACACTCCTGTTACTGATTCCACCGGGGTCCCTCATATTCTCGAGCATACCACTCTCTGCGGAAGCGAACGATATCCCGTGCGAGATCCCTTCTTCAAGATGCTCAACAGAAGCATGTCCACTTTCATGAATGCACTGACTGGAAATGACTATACTATGGTGTGTACCGATGTGTGGTTTGATTCGTGAGGGACGCGTTCGCGGGCAGCTGACATGAGCTCTACCTTAGTATCCTTTCTCGACTCAGAATCCCGTGGACTTTCAGAACCTCATGGATGTGTATCTGGACTCAACGTTTGCGCCAAAGTTACGGGAGCTGGACTTTAAACAGGAAGGATGGAGACTTGAGCATCAAAAACACGACGATCCAAACAGTCCGTTGATCTTCAAAGGGGTTGTGTATAACGAGATGAAGGGTGCTCTTTCGGATTTGGGCTCCCTATTCTACACGAGATCTCAACAGCACCTTTATCCGGGCGGGACCAACAGTCATGTTAGCGGTGGTGACCCAGAAAACATCACCGATCTTACACATCAACAACTCCTCGACTTTCACGCGACCCACTACCACCCAAGCAACGCACGTTTCTTCACATATGGCAGTTTTCCATTGGAAAGCCATTTGAAGGCTATCGACGCCCGCATTAGCAAGTTTGAACCCATCACATTGAAAAAGGATGCCGAGACGGTTCGCTTCGATTCGCCAAAGTTGGTACGCGCGACATGCCCATCAGACAGCCTCGCGGATGCCGACAAGCAGACGAAGATGTCCGTTTCGTTCCTGACCAACGAACAGCTGGACAGCACCGAGACGTTTGCCGTTGGCGTCCTCACGTCTCTTCTCCTCGATGGTGCCGCCGCGCCAATGTACAAGGCTCTCATCGAAACCAACATCGGCTCCGATTACGCTGTCACTACCGGATACAGTCAGGAAGCCCGTATCACTAGCGTCGCTTTTGGCTTGCAGGGAATCCGTTCTGCCGACGTCCAGAAGGTCGAGGACATTGTCATGCGAGTTCTCAACCAGGCTGCCCAGACGGGATTCGACCCAGCTCGCGTCGAGTCGGTCATCCACCAGACCGAGCTCGGGCTGAAGCATAGGACTGCGAGCTTCGGCATGTCGATCGGGCAACAGGTCATGAGCAACTGGGTTCACGGAGGCGATCCCATCGAGTTTCTCAAGGTCTCGGAACGTATCGAGAAGATTCGTGCAGACATCACTCGTCCACGGTTCTTTGAGGGCATGATCGAAAAGTACTTCCTCAAGAACAAACATCGTCTTGTCTTTGTGATGGAGCCAGATGAAGAGTACAGCGCGAAGTTGCACGCTAACGAGGAACGTCGTCTTGCCGAAAAGGTACAGGCGCTGACCGAGGCCGATAAGGCAAAGATCTTCGAGGATGGGATCCAGCTCGCGAAGAGTCAGGAGGCGAAGGAGGACATCTCTTGCCTTCCTACTTTGACCATCGCGGATATTCCAGCTGAAGGTGCGACGTATCCCGTGCGGACGTCTCTCCAAGGTGGGATTCCCGTTCAGTGGCGCTCCACCGCGACGAACGGCGTCTCGTATGTGAGCATTGCAAAAAACGTCGATGCGATGCCGAAACATTTGAAGCCTTTCATGCCTCTATACGCCAACGTAAGGAATCCTTTTTCTCGTAATTCTGGAGCATCCATTCGATTGATGATTCACCTTTATTTCTACGCAGGCCCTCGGATCTCTCAATACGCGCAATCACGATCTCCCCGTGCTCGATGAAGCAATTCGAAAGCACACTGGCGGGATCTCGACGTCAATCACATCACACTCATCCCCTACGTCGCTCGACACCGAGCACACCACGCTTACATTCTCGTCTAACTCGCTGGACAAGAACGTACCAGCCATGTATCACCTGATCGGGGAGGTGGCAGCGCAGACAAAGTGGACCGATCTAGAGCGGCTTCGAACCGTCGTCCTGACCGCCGCCAACGATGCAAGTCAGAGCGTTGTGCAAAACGGACATCGCTTTGCGATGAGAGCAGCGAGCAGCGGGCTTGCACGATCGGCGAACACGACGGAGACGCTGGCCGGCCTGGAACAGGTCAAGTTCTTGGGAGCACTTGCGAGAAACGGAGTAGAAGGCATCGAGTCCATCGCTGAGAAGCTCCGAGAGATCTCGGATCTCGTAGCGGGAAGTAACGCCCTTACCAAAGCCTCGGTTGTAAGCGAAACAACCGCTCAACCTGCTCACACCCGCGCTCTGGATGGCCTCGTCTCGTCCCTCGGGTGGAAGGCACCATCTGCTGACGTTCTCGCAATGCAAGCGGCCGCTGAAGCCTTCATGCCAACGTTCGGCAACACCTTCCATGCCCTCCCTCTCGCAGTCAACTTCACCTCCCGTACCTTCCTTGGCGTGCCATACACGCACCCCGACTCTCCGGCCCTCCAGCTCCTGTGCTCCCTCCTCACCCACCACAACCTTCACCGAGAGATTCGGGAGAAGGGAGGAGCCTACGGAGCGGGAGCCGCCTACTCGCCCATCGACGGAGGTACCATCTCCCTCTGGTCCTACCGAGACCCACCGGCCGGTCTCGCCAGAACCCTTGACGCCTACGATGGAGCCGTCCGCTGGGCCAGTCAAGGCTTCCCCGGTGGCAACGTCGGCGGCAGGGAGCTGGACGAGGCCAAGCTGTCGGCCTTCCAGGGCGTGGATCGGCCCGTCAGCGCGAGCGAGGAAGGTCAGGGAGGGTTCCGCTTGGGCATCACGGACGAGATGAGGCAGGAGCGGAGGGAGAGACTGGTCGGCTGTGGCCTGGACCAGGTCGTGGACGTTGCCAGGAGGTACCTCGGGGATGGAAAGAGTGCGGTCGCTGTCCTGGGTGCGAGAGAGGACGGGGAGAAGTTGGTGGCTGAGGATGCTGGGAAGTGGACTCTGAGTGGTTGATGACCCTCAATCTTCATCGTATGTAGCGGTTTCTTCCACGTTCATATCATAACATTTTGCAATACTTCGACATGCATATTAAGCAACGTACGTGGCGGTCTTTTCTAAGCTGCGTTGCATGTCAAAGTCATTCGCGATTAACATTGCGGTTTTCATGGTCAACGCCGTATCATTGAACACCCCAGTCGGTGCCGAATGTCCACCCAGCTTCCTTCAGGGTCTCGACTGCCGTGGGAAGTTGACGATTAGACGAATGAAAGAGAATCGCGCAAGGTCTTTCCTCGAAACTGCAGGCGGAAGGGTCCTTTCCGCAACTTTCGGGCAGGACTTTGTGGGTCGAGTATACTCTCTGACGTCCCGTGTGTGACCAGCGTCCAAGCCTGGTGGTCGGTTCGGTGACTTCGGTCTTCTTTTCCGACACCACGGATGAACACCAGGCGCCGTGTCAGTTTTCCCGGTAAATTGCCCTGCTATCGATTTTCGTTCCTAGGATCTCGGCAGCTTCCGGGTCCTTTCCCTGGCGCTTTTTTCTCTCCCCCGGGGCGCCGTGGCGCGCGACCCATTTCCGTCCCTCTGGATCAGGACGGACTTTTGAGCTCGCATCCTAGGATGGCCATGGAACTGCGATGCATAGCGTCCATGGGGTTAAGACGGGCGCTTGAACTCCATGATAGAGTCACAATGGGGGAGGTGGGTTGAGGAAATACCCTTTACGCCGGCCTTTCGGCGGACGGGAGCGGTAGTCACCCGCCGGCAATCGAGAGAAGTGATCGCCATCGCGTTGTATCCAGACCACGGGTAGCCCCCCTTCTCCCCCCACTTCCCACGCTTTCTCTCTTGTCTCC
>JADGJA010000117.1:0-40408 GCA_027596035.1 Thoreauomyces humboldtii
GACGGGAACTGCAGTTAGTAGTCGATACTATGCAGGGAACGCAGGTGGTAACCGACGATGCGGGGGTGGGAACTCGGTTGGACAGCTTACGCTGGAGAGCTTACGGTAACGGTACTGTGAGTTCCTTGCGGATGTGAGTCTCTGTAACGGAATGTAGATCGTACAGAACGTAGAACGTAACGTTGAGGATGGATAGTAGTCGGTAACGCAGTACTGTGCTCTGGGAATGGAGCTAGAGAGAATGTGTAGAGGGAATGGTTTGCTGGGGAGTACTGCATGTATACTGATGTGCTGTGCCACCAGTGCCACCAGACGTTTGCGCGACAAACCTACCGGTATAGAAGGACCGGAAGTTCAGTGGAGGATGATGTTCGGGATTCAGAAGTCGGTTGCTCCCCCTAATATCCCAATGAAATACAGCAGACGATGTGTCTTCTCCACGCAGCGGATGGTTGCTGCAGTACAGCCGAGAGTCCTTCCACCTGCCCTTCAGCATCGCAGTCGCCTTCCAGTTCAACACCTACCTCCTGTGCCTTTCGAATCTCAGTGTGCACAACGGAGGGCCCTCGGGCTGCCCAGTGTCATATGCCACTGTCCCGCATCATTGCGTAGTTATCTCTGTTCCTTCCCATAGCGACCGAGGATCGTGGATAAGGTCAAGCTTCCAAGACATCACGTCGAGAATCAAGGCGGAGGAGGGACCGTGGGAAGGGTGCTCAACCCCCCTGCTGGAGGAAGAGGATGGATCACTTATGTTGGGCGCATGCTATCCCCTTCACAACTTCCCCATCCCAGTTACGATTTTTCATGGGACCCTGCACGATTGCATATGAGTAGACCCTGGCTCGAGTCGTACGACCGGGTGCACGGTAAAGGTACCTAAACCCATTCCTTGATCGCCTTACCGTGGTACCGTGTGTAAAACCCCGCATTCTTCGTCGCGAGAGTTTGGGGGCATGTGTGGGCGGCGCCTCCTCCCTCACCTCTCTCTCTTCTCTCCTCATCCCTTTTTCGCCGCTAGCACACAACCATATCTCGTAACCTGCAAGCGGACCACCCCTCGCTGCTCTTCCCGCCGATCTCACCGCTCTCTTTACTTTACACACCGCTTTCACATCTAAGTCGCATCTTCCCGCACGCAGCGTCCATCTGATACGCCTCTACCCTCGGCTCGCTGCTTTCACGTGTCAGCGCTCTGGTCGACATTGCCGGCAACTTTCCTTGAGACCGCTTGCGGTGACTGTCTTTTTCCCCACCCGCGCTTCTCTTTAGTCATCATGGACGTGCCACCTATCTACGCAACTCTGGACCCAGCAGCCGTGAAAGCGTCACCCGCGTCGGTCACATCCACGAAGACAACTCCCGTGGTCGAGTCCTCGCCGTTTACCGGCGATGCTACTGCAAACATTCACTTGCCGATCGTGTTTGGCACTCAGGAAAACTACGAGCTCTTCCGCACGCGTGTGCGCGAGTGCCCAAAGTTTGCCATGCTCGGAGCCGCCAAACTGACCGATTGGTGGATCACCAAGTTCTTTGACGGGGCGAGAGGAAACCCACAGGAGGCTTACAGGATGCTCGAGAAGACACTGGTGGGTTGGTCGATTGTGACGTGTCGAGGGAGGTTTCATGACCGTTTACTGATCGCGGTCCGGCCCATAGCAATGGAGGATAGAGTACAAGTACGACTCGCTCCTCACGGAGGACTTTTCCGCGGATCAGAAGACTGGAAAGCTCTACTACCACAACCGGGCAAAGGACGGGTCGCCCGTCCTCATCTGGCGGATCTCCCGCCACAAGGTAGATCCCAAGCTCGTCGAACATACCGTCCGTTTCATCACCTACACCATGGTCAAAGGGATCATGGACGGTACCATCTCTTCTCGGACGACGCTCCTCGTGGATCGCCTGGGATCGAACTCGGACAACGTCGAAAGCATCGCCTTCTTCCGGAGCCTGACGTCGGTTCTCCAAACCCACTTTCCAGAGATGCTCCAGCGCATCATCATCTTCCCGACCAACTGGCTTCTCTGGACCGTCTGGAAGGTAGTCAAGCCCTTCCTCGACACGACGGTTGTCGAGAGGATCTCGCTCGTCGGACCAAAGGAGTATAAACAGACGCTCGCGGATGTCATCGCGACGGAGAATCTCTCCCAGCGATACGGTGGCTCAAGCGTGGATTGGACGGATGCCGGCGCGACGCACGTCGATGGCGAAGAGGAGGATCAGGACGAATGTGGGGAGGACCACGTCCATCACAAGATGGCTGAGCGCGACTCTGCAGTTAGCGTTAGCGCCATCTCGCTCGAGGGACATGCGGGAGTCGGGGGCAAAAAGGGTGAACTGCAGCAGGCCAGGATGGCCAAGGCCCACACATGGGGTGTTGGAAAGGTGAAGAAGATGTGGGGCGGGAGCAGTAAGGAGCTCTCGCAGGTGAAGGAAAAGTAAATCCGCTAGACAAGTGGGTGGGGCGACAGAGGACTGAACTCTGTAGATAGACCTTTTTATTCTGTATCTACTGGAAATCGAACTTTTCTCAGTCCTTTGTGCCCACCTCATCAGGATGAGTGCTCCGGCTGTGGCCTGTGGCGCTCAAGGACGGCTATTTTGAGTCTGTCGAACCGTCCAAGATGCCCCCATGCTTTTTGCTGGCCACTGCACGGTGAACGCGCTTTGCATCGCTTTTCTCACCGGTGCCGCCACACGACACCCAGCTTCCCATATAGACGACTGACTGTACCTCGACCCCACGACCAGCACTCGGCATACCGCTCTTTCTCTTACCCTTTCGCATCCTTCTCCAGCAGCAGCCATGTGTGGAATCTTTGCGTACTTGAACTACCTGGTAAGTCGCCGCGCGTAGTGTTCTCCGCAATCTTGAGGCGGAGGATCCGAGGAACCGCTGGAGCTGTTCAACGCAGGGCAGGAACCCGACTTTATTGGCTGATCTTTTGCTTTCTTGTAACGGCCACAGGTCGAAAAGGACCGTCGGTACATTGTTGATACGCTCCTTGCCGGTCTGTCGCGTCTAGAGTACCGAGGTTACGACTCCGCTGGCATTGCCATTGACGGCGATGCCGACAACACTTCCAACATCTACCGCGAGGTCGGCAAGGTCAATGCTTTGCGAAAGAAGATCAACGAGGACAAGGCCATCGACTTCACCAAGACTTTTGTGTCCCACACCTCAATGGCACACGTGCGGTGGGCCACCCACGGACAGCCCAGCGAACGTAACTCTCACCCCCACCGGTCCGACCCGAAGAACGAGTTCCTCGTCGTTCACAATGGAATTATCACTAACTACAAGGTAGAAAACACTGGCGCACTGTCCGAGGAACTGATCTTTTCAGAACGCGTTCCTCTGATACGTTTCAACCATGTCAACAGGAGCTGAGGACCGTTCTCGAGAAGAAGGGATATGTTTTCGAATCGGACACCGACACCGAGTGCATCGCCAAGCTTGCGAAGTATCTTTATGACTCTCAAAAGGGAAGCAAGGCCCTCACCTTCACGGCACTTACCAAGGCTGTCATCAAAGAGCTTGAAGGAGCGTTTGCCATGATCTTGAAGTCGAGTCAGTTCCCCAACGAGATCATCGCGACTCGTCGTGGGTCTCCCCTGCTCATCGGTGTTAAGACCGCCAAGAAGCTCAAGGTTGACTTCGTCGACGTCGAGTTTGGAATGGCAGAGGCACAGAATGCAGACAAGCTTGCCGAGGAAAGCGAGAACTTGCTCACCCCCGCGGATCCCACTCACCCAAAGATTCATCGCAGCCAGTCTCGTGCTTTCCTGAGCGAGGACGGCATGCCTCAGCCTATCGAGTACTTCCTTGCGTCTGACCCATCGGCCATTGTGGAGCACACCAAGCGCGTCCTTTACCTCGAGGACGATGACATCGCTCACATTGACGAAGGAGAGCTTCACATCCACCGTCTGCGGCGAGACGACGGCATTTCTGCCATTCGTTCCATCCAGACCCTCGAGATGGAGATCGCTGAGATCATGAAAGGATCGTTCGACCACTTCATGCAGAAGGAGATCTACGAGCAGCCAGAGTCCGTGGTCAACACGATGCGTGGCCGTGTCAACTTTGACAACCATACGGTAAACCTCGGAGGTCTCAAAGCCTACCTCTCGACCATTAGGAGATGCCGACGTATCGTATTTGTGGCTTGCGGCACCAGTTTCCACAGCTGCATAGCGGTAAGGGAATGGCGGCTGGCAGGGCTGCGTTCGTGCTTGACTGGAATCTCATGCTTCTATGTTCTTGATAGACTCGTGCGATTTTTGAAGAACTTACGGAGATTCCTGTAAGCGTCGAGCTTGCGTCGGACTTCTTGGATCGCCGGACTCCTATCTTCCGAGACGATGTGTGTGTCTTCGTCTCTCAATCGGGTGAGACTGCCGACACCATCCTCGCCCTTCGGTACTGTACTGAGCGAGGAGCCCTCTGCTTGGGCGTCACCAACACGGTGGGCTCCAGCATCTCGCGTGAGACCCACTGTGGTGTCCATCTCAACGCTGGGCCAGAAATCGGCGTGGCGTCTACCAAGGCCTATACCTCCCAGTTCATCGCCTTAGTGATGATTGCCTTGCAACTCTCCGAGGACCGGATCTCGATGTCGGACCGCCGCAAGAACATTATTGACGAGTTGCACGAGCTTCCTCGTTATATTAAGGAGACACTCGCTCTTGACAAGGAGCTCCAGATCCTTGCCAGAGATGTACTGCACAAGGAGAAATCGCTCCTCATCATGGGACGTGGTGCTCAGCACGCCACGTGCCTCGAAGGCGCTCTCAAAATCAAGGAAATCAGCTACATGCACTCGGAGGGCATTCTTGCCGGCGAGCTCAAGCACGGTCCCCTCGCTCTCATCGACGAGAACATGCCTGTCATCCTCATCATGACCCGCGACGCCCTCTACCCCAAGGTTCAATCCGCGCTTCAACAGGTCACCGCCCGCAAGGGTGCTCCTATCATCATCTGCAACACGGACGACACGGGTATCGGCGGCGAGAACCGTACGATCCGAGTGCCCGCCACCGCGGACGCATTGCAGGGTATCATCACGGTGATTCCTCTCCAGTTGCTGTCGTACCACCTTGCCGTGCTCAACGGCGTTGACGTTGACTTCCCGAGGAACCTCGCCAAGAGCGTCACCGTGGAGTAGAGATGGTACGGGACCTCCCTTGAAAGACCGATCAATAATGGAAAACTCAAAAATCACAAGATAGTCGAGGAGCGATGGATGGAAAGGACGCAGGGGCTTTGATCGAATTCTGATTCTGAATGGCTAGGTTACCCGGCCCTCCGATCTCTGCTCCCAGCGCGGACACTCTTTTGTACCTTGCTCAGGTTGGAATAAGAAAATCTTCTCGGAAAATGATTTCTGGACGCGGAAACATCTACAGATGGTTGCATCCTGGCCGTGTAGGTATATTGCAAACGAATCGACCCACCCGAAGCCCGTTTACATTCTCAATGCAGTCGTTTCTCCACGTTGACCCCGTGTTCGTTGTATTCCTCTCTCGATATCCACATTTGGTGAAACGTCCCCAACGATGCCAGGATAGAGCCTCCAATCCACGGACTGAACCTCCTCTCGGTGGTTTGCCCTGCAGCCTGCAGCTTAACTTTGACCTGATAACGCGCAACGACGGACGGGAATAAGTTAGTTTCATTCTAGAAACAGCGGAAGAAGGAGGTCGTTTGCAACTCAAACTTACGCCGACGGCCATAAGCTCATTGGCCACGCGATCCGCGAATCCGGTGAGTAAAGTGTTCGCGCCGGTGAGAACGATTCCTCCGTACAGTGACGTCCGAAGGTCGGCGTCGCACGAATTGATGCTGTTTTGGATGAGATGGGTTATGCTGGTCGGTCTTTGCATCGCAGTGTCCGCCGTCCGTAGTGGATCCTAGAGTCAAAACGTCAGAAAATTGACCCAAGGTGCCACAAAGAAATTTGCGCTGGTTCACACCTGAAGCATGAAGCGAGGTGTGAAAAGGGACTCTGTGATCTTGTAGCGCTCGATGCCGAAGGCGTTATTGTAGCCGTCCGGAAACTCGTAGTTTTTCACAGGACGAGTTGCAAGGCCACTGACAGAAAGTATAAGGACAATGGAGCGAAAAATAGGTGCGATTGATAACTCACTTTTCGTCGAACACGTACTCCGAGACATGGCATACCGTCTCCTTGAACTCATCGATGGCCCGCTGCACAGCCAAATGAATATTAAAGTCCAAAGGAATCTGAAAGTCCTTGGAGATGACGCGCCTCACCTCGATCGCCAAGTTGTGGTAGCTCTCCGACGTATTTGGTCGCTGTCGCAAGTCAAACTTCGCGGGTTCCCCTGCATCAACAGGGCTCTTGTTTGCCACCAGGTACTGGGGTGTAACGGATATCCCACGTTCCTTCAGATACAGCAATGCCTGGTTCGAAACGTGGTTCCCGGCAAACGGCTGCTTCTGAATCCCCTTCTTCAGCACGTATCCGTCAACGACCGGCACTGCGCTGGTCATAGAACCGCCAGAGTCGAGCACTAGGGCTGTGGACCGACCCGCTGCAAATCTGTGTCGAGCTGTCAGTCCGAATTCCGAGGTGATTCATGGAGGTCTGTATGATAAGAAATCAGGAACTTACGCGGCGAGCACGGCACTTCGGGCGAGGTAAAAGCATGGAACATCGTATTGCTCGAATGCAAGCTCGATGAGCTTTTCCCGGGATTCGCGCGGGTTCCAAGACGGCTCGCTGAGGAGGAGAGGGTGTTCGCGAGAGTCCACTCTGAGCCTTGCATAAGCGTGATCCCACAGAGCCTCGTATGATTCCCAATCCTCGACTGAACGACATGGTAGTCAGGACATCAGTCCCTGATTTCAGGCTTTGGAAATAAGCATGGCGCTTCCCGCTCACCGATTCCATCTTTCAACGGATTCTTCAGCTCGACGTTCTCCTTCCATGAATACAGCTCCGTTTCTCCTACATATCTCCTGGGCTTCTGTGTTCGTGGCTTTCTGGTGTCCTCTGCCTTGATGGCTTCCGAGCCGTCTCCAGCGAGACCTCCCGGGACGCGCGGGTCTTGATCAATGTCCATCGCATCTTCCGCGGATGCTGGAGCCTTCGAAGCGTCTGGGAAGCCAACCCAAGATGGAAAGACGGCCTTTGGAGTGTCCTCTCCGGCATAACCGACCTTGCTGGTTGAAGATCCTATGTCGAAAACCAATGCCGAGACTTCATCTGAACCACAGCACAAGTAAGTCAGTACAGCACCTGGAAACAATGTACGCCCGACCGACATTCTTACCTCCTCCATATGTTGCGGTGGTCATGACGCTTGGCCCACGCAGAATTGCCAACTGAAAGCAGCGAGGGAGTCGAACGAGTCCGAGGTGGACGGGGGAATTCGTCCGAAGCGTTCCGACATCTTTTCCCCCGCCAAAGGTCCCTTCGGTCAAGGCACACCGTTCACTGCCAACAGATAAGCACTTGGCATTGAGGCTCAAACAATCGACCAGGAAGCACAGTCGGCGTATGCATACGTAGCATTTCTGATCCGACTCAAAAAACCTCACCGAACATTATTATTTCACATGGCGAGAGAGATCGAGGAGGTCATCCTCGGCGGAAAGAATGGTACAAAGGTGAGAGCTAACTTCAGTACACGTGTCGCGAGGCCTACGTGTATCCATACTTTTGACAATACATAGGCGATGGGGAAACTGAAGATTGCAGAGGCTGGAATCGGATGGAAGAACTCCGTTACCGGCAAAATTCACGCAGTGCCCGCCGACGACATTCATAAGTTATCGTGGCAGCGTTGCGCTCGAGACTACCAGTTGCGAGTGCAAACCAATGATGGAGACGTTCTAAAGTTTGACAACCTCCCAAAAGAGGTAGAGCCTCCGGCCTCATTGCTGATCTTTGCCTTGTATCCTGACCTTTCTATCACAAGTTGTACGAATCCATCGCTCCCCTCACGAAGAACTTTTACTCCAAAATCCTGGAGAGGAAGGAAATCTCGCTGAAGGGCTGGAATTGGGGATCGGTAGAGTTCCAGGGGAACCAGATGGGCTTCAATGTCTCCAACCACCCGGCATTCGAGGTGCCGCTAGGCGAGGTCGCCAACACCAACCTGCCCCTCCGAAACGAAGTCTCCGTGGAATTTGTTTTGCCCGAAATCGCCGCTAAAGACATCAAAAGGAAGGGGGCCCAGGAAGACACCCTAACCGAAATCAGGCTTTTCGTTCCGGGCGCGGGAACACAGAGCCAAGTCGTGTCCACAGGGAACGGCGTGCAAGTTTTCAAAGACAAGGATCAGACGGAGGGAGAAAAGGCAGAGAACGGCGACGGGGATGAGGAGACCGCTCCCGATGGAGGCGACGGAGAACAGCTGGCAGTTGATGGAGATGGAACCGTATTGTCTTCTGCAAGCTTGCTTTGCGAAACCATCAAGCAGAAGGCTGACTTCGGCGGAGGAGTCGGGGAACCCATCGCTAGTTTCGAGAACATCCTGTGTCTCACACCTCGGTTCGTTCATGATCGCCCCGTTCTCCGCTCCGCCAACCAGCTAAACGTTGTTTTTGTGTTCAATTAGTGGCCGATTCGAGGTCGAACTGCATCTTGATTTCTTCCGCTTGCGCGGAAAGTCCCACGATTACAAGATCTTGTTTAGCTCCATTATCACCATGGCGCTCCTTCCCAAACCCGACGATCTGCATTACATGTTTGTCATCGGATTGGACCCTCCACTGCGTCAAGGCCAAACGCGGTACCCTTTCCTGGTGTTCCAGTTCGAGCGCGAGGAGGAAGTTGAGCTTGATCTCAACATGGAGCCGTAAGTGATCCTTTGCTTGTCACCCTGCGTCTGTTCCCCGCACTCATTGTTGGACCTGTAGCGAAATTATGAGCACCACATACGAAGACCGCCTGAAGAAGGCCTACGACGGCCCTATTTACGAAGTAATTAGCGAAATCATCAAAGGCTTGTCTGGCAAGCGCATCACCGCACCGAGCGACATCTTCCGAAGGTACTTCTTTCGCTGAGACTACCGCGAATAGTTCTTGTCGTACTTAGTGATCTCTTCTTGTCTAGTTCGCAGGGACAAAGCGGCATCAAATGCGCAAACAAGGCTAACGAAGCTTATCTTTACCTCCTCGAAAAGTCGATTCTTTCCATTCCCAAGCCGCCAATCTTTATTGCACACAACGAGATCTCTGCCGTCACGTTCTCGCGCGTTGCTCAAGCGGGCGGAAGCACTCTCAAGACATTTGAGATCAAGTTTAACTTGCGCGATGGGCCAGATTATACATTCAGCAGTATTGCAAGGTCAGTCTCACCGAGATCACGCAGAGTCTTTCCTTTGAAACTCACGCTCACTGCAGGGAGGAGTCGGAACCTTTGGAAGCGTTCTTCCGCGCAAAGAACATGAAGGTCCTCACGGAAGAGCCCGAAACTGCTCGGGCATATGTGGAGGACAGCGACGTGGACAGCGAGAACGACGCGCCCCGATCGCGGGTGAAGGAGGTGCCAACCGGCGGCAACATCTTTGATCAGGAAGACGAAGGCTCCAGCGGTTAGTTCCTACGAAGCCAACTACGGCAGGGAAGCGGTGCGTAATACGCTTTCTTTCACTCTTTACAGAGGACGAGGATTTCGCCCCCGGAAACGAGAGTGATGTGGCGGAAGAGTTCGACGAAGCCTACGCGGGCAGTCAGAGTGAGGGGGAAGACGGAGCGCCACCCCCAAAAGCCAAGGGGAGCGACGCCAGTGACGAAAGTGAAAGTGCGTGTCTGCATCTCGTTCGCGTATGCTTGTTGCGTGTCACGTCCAGCTAACGGCTTCATGGGTTCCGTTCGCTAGTCGAAGAGGTGGTCGACAAGCCAAAGGCCGCCAAAGCGAAGCGTCCTCGTCCGGAATCCGCATCGAGCTCGTCCAAGGCTCCCGCGAAAAAGAAGGCGAAGAAGGAGGGTCCCAAGCGCGGCATGACCTCCTTCCTCTACTTCTCCAAAGACAAGCGCCCCGAGATCCTTGCAGACGCGCCCGGGCTCGCCTTACCCGAGGTAGCTAAGAAGTTAGGCGAGCTCTGGAAGTCTGTTTCCCAGGAGGAGAAGGCAAAGTACGAGGAGATGGCAAAGGTCGACAAAGAGCGGTACCAGGACGAGAAGGCTGAGTTCGATGCAAATGGGGGCGGTGGGAAGGAGCAAGAGGGATCCAGCGAGAAGAAGGCCCCGAAAACAAAAGCAAAGCCAAAGTCCGTCAGCAAGGAACCCCCCAGCAAGTACAAGAGCGAGGAGTTCGTAGAGTCTGATAGCGATTAGTGTAGAAACCTTGCCATTTCATCTAAGCACATGCAGCGTGCACGTTGTGCACAAGCTAGGATAGAAATGTCTGAGGTGGGCGGCAAGGCTGCAATGCGCAGCTCAACCAAAAAACCCTTCATGGCCGAACGCAAACATCTCGACTACACCTCCCGCGGATGACGTCGCCGACACCGTCCTGCCAACTTCTGGGTTTCATTTACTCAACGCTCATCGATCCCCAGATGGTCGGAAGCGTCACCGGAACGACAGGGCGGTTCTTTGGAGCGCTGGAGAGCAACGAGATTGTGTTTGAAGTTTGATGCGACGGGCAGCGCGCCTATCGGCGGTCGGCAGACCGTGTCAATCTGCGCCATTGTATCTCATTTTGTTCACATTTGCTTGTTGATCGGATCACATACTCCTCTCCGCCTTCTGCCGTGTCCTTCGATGTCCACAAGCTGTGCTGCCGAAGCCGAATTGCGGACTCAGGACTTGAGTACCCGGTAATGTTATATAACGCATCTTCCTCCCAGCAAGACCTCTCCCATCTCTGGCGTATTATCCGCTGAAGATCGGATACGATGCTATTTGAAGTCGTAAAATGCTACAGTACGTGCGAGGCAATATTGACGCCATTTCAAACTATGGGCTAGGCGACGAAGCGGCTTTCTTCGCAAGGTCTTCGAATATCTGGAAGCAAAGAGGGTCAGTTCAGCAGAACCCAAATGTGAAGAGGAGAAGCCAAGCAGCTCTGACCTCGACGAACACCGATTCGTCCTGTGCGCCGGAGATCTCGTAAGCCCCACGGTCGATGCGGAAGAAGGGTACGCCGGTGATCCTTCTCCTCCTCGCAGCATCCAATCCCTCCAGGACCTCGTGCGTGCCTTCGTCGGACTCCAGATATCGTAGCACGGCGTCGCGATCGAGTCCTCCTTTCGCTCCAGCGTCCGCGAGAACATTACGGTCTCCCAGATTCTGAGCGTTCTCGAAGTAGGCGTTGAAAACTGCGTCGACGACGGTCGACTGCTTCCCTTCCTGCTTGGCGTACTCCAGCAGCCGGTGAGAGTCCATGGTGTTGGCAATCAAGCCTTCGTAAGAGAAGTTGATGCCGACGGATCGCCCCGTATCGCCCATCGCCTTTATCATGTTCTTCACGCGGTCCTCCCCAAACTTCCCAATGTAAGAATCCATCTTGCTCCCTCGGCGGGAAGGTTTCTGAAGGTACCGGTATCAGCGCCGCTATCAGTGCTCTCAGACTCGGACTGTCTTACGGGTCCAGCATGAAGGGTTTGAATTGAACGTCAAAGGTGATCGGAAGCCGCTTGTCGGCAACCGTTTGCATGGCCTTTTCCAGGCGTCGCTTGCCCACGTAGCAGAACGGGCAGATGTTGTCGGACACGATTTCGATGAGGATTTTCCGGGGGAGGACAGAGGACATGGCGAAAGATGGTTCGGGCAAAGGTGAGGGAGGTGCACGAATGCTAATCGATGTATATTACTTGGCGATTGCAAAGGCGATGTGGTGAGAGCTCAAGACGATGAACAAAGACATCTACTATATATGAAGTTGTCAGTCGTTGGAGGAAGCCGGAAAAGCCGAACGGAATTGTAATGGCCGTCGCACAGTCGGGATGAGTAATTGATGTCCGGCTCTTCGAACGAACAGAGTAAAATTCACATCATGGCTGTGCTGCGCATTATACCTACATCTAGGACTTAGGATTGGTACGTCAAAAAGTCAGGCACCTACATGTACTCACTTTTCAGTATATTTTCGATGCACGGTATTTGCCGTGCCAGCAGCTAGCCTCACCCGATACTACGACCGGATGGGGCAACACCTAGTACCATCGACCTGGTGGTGGCGGAACATAGCCAGCCCACGTCATGCGCTTTCCATGCGTGATGATGTAGGCAATTTGTGAGTAGGTTACAGATGCCTGTGAACAGAATATTAGACTGCGCATTACTTCCATCAACAGGTACGGACGAGTGTTTAGAAAAAAAAATGCTATGGGTAAGGGATTACGCCGATCAAAACAAGCCCACGGGCACGCCTTCCTGGCGATAATCGAGATCGACACTGTACTGCCCAACCATACACCCAAGTGTGCTCTCGACATCGACGTCGAACAAAGTGAGACCCGCAGCGCCGCTCCGCGTCTTCCCGCCTGAGAATCCCGCGGCCATGATGGCCGTGACAGCGCTTTTCGAGATCTGAAGTCGCATGCCCATGGTCCCCGTCATGACGAACTGACCAGCAGGCACCACCACCACCTGATTCCTCGCCACCAGATCCTCGTCCAGCGTCCCGATGACCTCGCCTCGACACGTTACGCGGCCCTTCATCCAGAGGATAGACACAGGTGCCTCCATGGGGTTGAATATTTCGAGACGCGTAGCACTCTGGAGGGTGGCAAGTCGGAAGGGATCGATGACGAGCTGCGTCCTGGTAATCATCTTGCGGGTCTCCCCGGGGAGGATGGTGGTCACGTCGAGGGATGCCAAGGCTGGACCAAAGTAGGCGAATGGGGTGGAGGTAGTGAGAGAGCCGCGTATCGTCACGGTGCTCGGTTGGCCCGTGACGTACTGTCCCAGGAGTAGGCGTCCAGACCGAGCCTGCTCGGTTGTCTGTGGCGAATACTTTGCAACGCAAGTGACCACGTTGAGACCTGGTGCAAGGACCAGGTCGCGCATTTCTACATATCCAACGCGATGGACTCCTTCGTGATAGAGTCCGAGAACCACGTCACCCATGGAAATGGAAAGGTCAGAAGGATTTTGCATCTCGCACGTTGTCGATAGGAGGATGTGATCTTTCGTCCCGCTGGTAGCCACAGCTTCTTTGATGCTGATATCCGAGAGAGCGTCCAGACCCTTCAAAGCCAGGGTCTTTCGCATGGAGACGTGGCGGATCGGCACAACACCCATCACCAGGACCGTGATGTCATCGGCGAGCAGGACGAGCTCAAATATCTTGCTCTGCATCATAGTCTCTGCAAACGTTCCGAACGCCTTGTGGTCCGTGATCCGCACGTGGACTTTGGCGTCGAGTTGAGCACATCCTTTGACTGCGTGTATCGGCGGCATACCCACCGCTTCCCCGACCACCACCACGTCTCCCTCGGCTCCCAGGTATCCGAGCTTGACGACCCCGTCGAAACGGATGACAGCTTCGATGGGTCCCGCCTCAGACACTCTGCCCTTCATTGTCATGTCGACTCCATCAGCGGTCGGGTTGAGGATGGCACCACCGGTGATCTCGATCCTACTCCGGGCGACCAGCTGAGAGGCGACGAATGGGAGGAGCCATCGAGTCAGGAAGCGAAGAACGAGGAAGTTCGAAAGAATGAAGGGAAGGAGGAGGAGCCTTGGGTGCGATACTAGGGTCCGAGTGACCGACGCAGGTAAGAATGGCATGCTCCGCTGTATGACGGAATTGAGAAGCGAGAGATGTTGCGGGGAGGTAGTTGCGAGCTTGTCTCTTGCCATGTCGGGCGGGTCTAGGGGCGCCCCTAGGGGGTTTGGGGGGGTTCCGGTAAATCCACATGTGTCGATCCGGGGTTTACGGTACGGTAGCCGCTCTTCCTTCCCTCTTTTCGCACGGTGCACTCCCGGGCGCGAGATTATAACTCACAATCCTCACGGTTCATATTGACGAACTACGGAGCTCTTACACCTTTCACGTCGACTAAATCACTCACAATCAACGATATCAATTCAAATAAGCTGAAGGTTCTTTCAACACCATCCGTGCATGAACGCCCAGGTCATCAGCGCTGCCGAAAGCATTTGGTTTCCAAGTCTCCACCATGTTTTGTTGAACAGACTTTCACGAAAGGTCAAGCCACCTTCGCTAGATGTGGTAGCCGCCCTCATCCTACTCCGGGCTCGTTATCCCAGACTTCAGGACATCGGGTGGTCTGCCAGTCGTTGTCTCCGCCGGACCGTCAGTGCGTGCGCTGTGTCCACACTCTCCGCTAGTCTGATCAAGGGGTGTAATGGACTCGACGATGGAGAGCCGCTTGGAGGCTTCGCTGAGATTTGTAAAGAGTAGTCGAAGGGCCTCGCCTGTCATGAGGTTAAAGGTCAGCACTGGCCTCGAAGATTAGATCGTGGACTCTTGCTTGGTCGGATCAGTTCCTGATCTTCTCAAGTACACGAGCCGAGGCGAAGAAATTCTATTCAACATCAGTGCTTTCTCCGGCTCCTGTGATAGAAAGGACCGGGTAAGGTAAGGCCATGTAATTTTTAACGTACGGCTCAAGGCTTTCTTTGGTACCTTTTGCGTCAATATGAGAAAATCCTGCATCCCACCTCCTCCAGCTTCCAGGAATGAGAAGCGTGGCGCTCCCCTAGGACGTGTTGCCTCTTCATCGCAAGATAAGTTTATTGTCGCCGATATCCACACTTCGCTTGTCACTATTCCTGCCGAAGACATTGTTGTTGAACCTCCTAGTGAAGTGCGCAAGCTGTCGATGGCTGCACGAAAAGAGTCTGCGGCGCGCACTGCTGGATCAGCGGGCCGCGCCAACAAATGAAAGAACGATTTTAGGGCCATAGGTACTATGATTTAGCATATTCTTGCTCGTTTCGAAGAACCGGGGGACTGCTGGGGTTCTTACGGCAGTCGGATGTCGCCTCGCGTGTTCGCAGAGGTAGGTGGCTTGCTCCTAAATTTCTGTGAGGTGATAGAAACTACCGGCGATGTATTGTCCTGACTCTGCCTGTACGGACTGCGATGGCTAAGGCTTACGAGTTGCGGGCAATTAGTTCGGTAGTGGTGGTGGACGAAAGAACTTTCAGCATTCCCGCCGCTACGCATGAGTTCCAAATCCGGTCGCCAAGAGGGGAACAGCAACAAGACTAGTCAACAGCTTGCAGAACATTTTACAGAGCGAAGAAGACTAGTCAGAACTTCCTGGGTGATTTTGAAGCACAATCGGTGGGCTCTAACATCAGAGCTGCAGCGATCCAAACCTGCTGTAGTCTGTTAAACAAATCCGGACAGAAAAGGTCCGGGCTGAGCCTCTGAGGCCAGGGCTGAGGGCTGAGGAAGAGTCCATGCTTCTCTTCACCTCCTCATGCACAATGAGATTGGCGTGTTTGCAGCTATCACCCGAGCTAGGCCAACCCACACGCAACCGCTCTCATGCTGATGCGCTCCTCGCCGAATTAGAGCTGAAGAAAGGCTCCGTGGATTTGCTCATCCTTCCCGAAATGTGTTTCTCTGGTATGTAAGGAAGCTTCAAGGCCCGTTGATGGACGGTACCAAGTTTGCAGCTCAAAGACGAGAACAGGATACACGTTCGCGAGTCGCGAGGCGGTCCTGCCTTTCGCGGAGAAGGATGATGGAGAAACCGTTCAGTGGGCAAAACGATGGGCGAAGGCTCTGGACGCAACGGTCCAGGTCGGATTTCCACGTCTCGTGCCTTCGGAAGCTGCAGACTCCCCGCCTATTCTTTACAACTCCGTTGCCATTGTCGGTCCAACGTCAGTCCTGAACTTTTACGACAAACACTTTTTGTTCGAGACCGACCAGGCCTGGGCGTCCCCAGGTTCTTCCTTTCGAAATATCCCGACATCCTTGGGCGTTCTAGGCCCTGGGATCTGCATGGACCTCAACCCTTTCGAGTTTGAGGCGCCCTTTGACGCTTACGAGTATGCCAACTGGCACCTCAAACACGGCACCCAGACGTTGACGTTGAGCATGGCGTGGATTCTTGGAGAGGAGGGCGGCGAGGGTGACGACGGAGGAGAGATGTGGGGTGAGATGCCTGTCCAGAGCAGTCTTCGCTACTGGGCCATGCGAATGCACCCCGTTGTGGAGGCGGATGATCCGGTTATTTTTGCGTGCGCAAATCGAGTGGGCCAAGAAAAAGAAACCACGTTTTGTGGATCCAGCTGCGTGATGGTCTTGGGTGGGAAGCAGATCACCCTTCTGGGCGCTCTTGGGCGACGGGAAGAAGGAGTACTGCTTGTAGATACAGAAGATGCCATTGCCGCCTTACATTGAACCTTACGAAACCCAACGTGTTCTACGCGATTGAGAAACGGTGCGGCGATACAGAACGATCCCACATTTCCTTTTATATTTGATGGAGAAAGTAATATATAGTCCTTAGCGCAACTTCGCAAAAAGGCCATGGAAGGTGTATCAGACGGAAGGGAGCGCTGCGGCAAGGCTACTAGGCCCGCAGCCCTGTCTGGCTTCGCACGCCTCACTGGCTAACGATGGCAGCCTGGCCGTCCGCAGCTTTCTGCGACTTTCCAAGAAGTTTCCTACAAACAACCAAGATGGGTGAGTTCGTTTTGGCTGGGATATTGCGACAGCCTCCACCGAACGGTATATGACGTACTGCCTGGCCTGCCTGACCATGATCTCCTTCCTTTGCCTCAAACTCCTCTCCCTAGCCTCTGGGGTGGATTCCCAGACCTTGAGCTCCTCCAACCTCCCGACGCCAGCGTCGGCTTCCTTTGTCAGATCGAGACCCGCCAGAAAGGCGTTCGAACTCTGCTGACCGGTGGGCCTCCGTAATGGCTGCTGGGTTTCGGGGACGGGGTTGACGGGAGGCGGCGGAGCGACGAGCTTTCCGGTGAGGATGTTCTCGCAGGTTTGCTCCACGGAGCGGGTGCGGGAGAGGTCGAGCTCGATGGTGTGACGGGGAAAGTGAGGAAACATTTGCAGAACGGTCTCGGTTTGGTGAGACGGTACTGGCCGGTGGGGACGCGCAGGTTGTGATGAGGGGGTCGCAGAAGTTGCAGGAGTTGTTTCTCCTGTCATTCAGAACGAGGTGAGAACAAGAACTACAGGAGAAGGCGGTGTAAAATAAGCATGTAGGAAGGAGCGAACCTAGGATAATGTAGCGTACGAACAGCGCCAGCAAGATTGCTGCTGCCAGAAGTGTGAAAACGTCTGCCATGCTTGGGGACTTGTGATATGCTTCTGGTGTGAATCGCTCTGTTGTCTGCTTGTTTGCGTCGTTGGGAGCCGCCTCGCTTGTCGGAAGGTGGGGAAGTGTCACAAGAGCACCAGCTTGTCCGAGATCTCTGAACACTTGACCACTTCTTGCACCCTCGGCACCCGTTCGCTTTTTGACTTTCGTTCCTCCGGGAAAAGGCATGTCATCCTCTCCTCCAAGGCAGCAAGCTCAAGAGGTTCCCAGAGCATCTTCTTCTTCACCAAGATCCACGGCACGGAAGGCTCCTCGACGGCGTGCTCCATCTTCCAAAGAGGGTGACTCCGGCAGCAGTGGGAACGACACGGCTCAGAGGAAGCGCGACGGCGGAGGTGGAAAAGGAGATAGAGAAGAGCGTGTTCGCGCGCAATCCTTACCACAGTCGCAGGCTGCTCTCTCGCAACCGCTGGGTGCAAAGTCTCCTCGCCATGGCACCCCGATCCTGCTCGAGCGACGGGTCCCGCCTGTAACCGCCGGGGCTGGGAGGACTGGGATCATGCCCACCGGTCTCCTCCTCCGCAAACCTACCCCAGATCTCTCCGCTGCTACTCGGCCCGATACTTTTGGATCACGACTGGCTACTCGACCATCAGACCGTGCAAAGTCCGAACCCACCGGTCTTGAAGCCCCTTCTGCCGTTCGGGACGGTCAACATCCGGCTTCCCAGACCGGTAGCCCCTCATCTGTCCACAAGATCCTCGACCATCAGCAACGCTTTCAACTGTCGGAGCCGGCTCATCGGGCGCTGTCTGACCTCCCGGGATGCTTCATTGTTGGCATCCTTGGATGCAAACGTGTGGGCAAGTCCACCATCCTTTCCCACCTTGCCTCCAACCCGAGTCTCTTCTCCCCGCGCACGCCCACCACGGGCATAGACCTCCATGTCACGCCAGAGCGTGTAGTGCTGCTTGATACGCAATCCCTTTATATCGGCGCGGGCCCGCAGCCGAGGTCGGAACTCGTTCATTCGATCCGCATGGCAACATTTGTCATGGCCGTCTGCCATGTCATCCTGGTGGTAGGCGACGATGCGCCAGATCAGAACCTGATGACCTTTCTCAGGCGTGTGGAAACGGTTCGACACCGGCTGTTGCCCATCGCGCCCAGGGAGGAGGCACGCGATAGATGTCCCGTCATCTCCTATGTTGCGACAAAGTGCAAAGGTGGAGCTTTCGCCACGGACAACTATCAAGCAGTTGCCCACGTGGTCTCCGAGAGCCTCAAGGGGATGAGGATCAGGATGACCGGCGGACCCTCGCTTGAAGTAGCTTTCCCTTACTACCGTGCAAGCCCCGCCCTTGAAGATCCTTCCATCGCCCCCGTCACTTCCCCAAACGTCTTTCTCCTGCCCGTCGCGCCATCCGTCGCAAAACACAAACGCATCACCCTGCAGGATCTGATGATCGATCGTGGCGTACCGGCAAGATTCGAGATGATGCTGAAGCACCTTAGAAATCAGGTGTTCGTCACTTCGAGGACCCCATCCGCCGAGCGTCCCGGTTGGAGGGCCTGGTTTGGAATCAGCGAACGAGAATGGCTGAAGGGAGCGGCCAGAAGCTGGGAGATACTCAGGAAGGCCGACGTTGCTGGCGAATGGATCAGGGCCGGCAAGGGATAACGTTTCTTGCTTCTGCTTGAACATCCCTTTCTCTCTGTTGACTCTTCGAGTGATCCTCTCCTTCACGAGCATTTGACCCGCCTTAACGCCCCCATGACCGAACCCTTCACCTTTGATCGCAAGCAACCACCGCAATGGGGTATTTGGCACCGTTTCACAGAGTGCTGTCTACAAAGCTCCGCGATCGCTTCAAAGCAGATCCAAACACCCGCGGTTCGTGAACTGATGAGGGACGCTTCAGTCCCGCACTGACTTCTTCACGCCAGCTGAGTCTTGAGCGCAGAAAGCATGCGCAGATTTGCAAACTTGCTTTAAAAGTTATCTAGCAGTTACTCAAACATCATATAGGATGATGCCTTATAGGAGGAGCATCGATGTTTTCTCATTCGGATAAGCACAATCACATACGCTGGAGAAAAGTCGACCTTTGAGAAGCAGCCCGCTGTCACACTTCAGCGGCAGGTAGCACGACGGCTCGCGCATCACAGGCCTTCCAAAATTTGCGCCGGCAGTAGCTATCATTGTTCAAATACCTCGCTTAATCCAGCATGTCGTAAGTCAGCTGACCAGGCGCGTTTACTGACAAACTTGACTGCTGCAGCTGTAGGAGGAACCTTGAACCAGCCCTTGGTCTTCAGGTAGCTGAACAGCCGTCGCGCCTCGGTCTCTGACATGTTCATAACGTTCACGACGGAGCTCCAGTCCCTGGGGTTCGACCGGGCGTTCACGGTAGCCCGAAAGCGTTCATAGTCCTGCAGAGCAAACAGGGAATGGTCTGAGCGACGCGAGATTCGTCTGCATAAAGTCTTCGTCGATCCGCCATACACACCTGTGTACGCCAATCCGATACTTTGCTAGGAGCCATGTGTAGATAATACCGCTCCTTGCATTTGCTATAGTCGCGTCCCGGCACACATTCTGCAATCTTGTGCCAGTCTGACTGTCCAAATTGCCCGATGGCTGTTTGCAGAGCCTGCAAAAGTATGTAGACATCGTCATCGACATGGAGATCACACAGCATAGCTCATGTGGTCATGGACTGTTGCACACCCACGCACCTGGTCTTCTGCCGGCGTCCAAGTCCCCCTTTTAGTTGCTTCCGGCTCCAAGGCTCTGAAGCGGGACCGACAATCGTTTTGGGTTCGAGTAGGAAGACCGGCTGCGATCACCGCCCAGTTTTCGGGATTGCGGGTCCAAGCTGTCTGCAACATGGCATCCTCTGCATCGGTCCATGGATCACTGATCCTCGAACGCCTTTTTGGACTACGCGCCGACTTAGCCATGTCAGAGTAACTACAACGCACAGGTGGTGGAAAGTGTACCGTATCCCATTTGACCAGTGCTTTGTTCGCAAGTGTTCCTTGAAGCAGTCGAGGGCGGTCCTGCGACCCTGTCGACCATCGAAAGCGCATCAAGGCCTGCAGAGTCAATCGCAAACCTCGCAAGGATGCGGCCTCACCCCGACGTGCCGAGCGACCTGATCCCATGATCTGCCACCCCACTCCCGCACTGCCCAAAGGAGCTTTTCGTGCTCGGCCTCCGTGAAGCTTGCAAGGACGAGGTTGCGTTCCAGTTGGGGACGATTGACGACCCACTGTCTCCAGCAGCTGTCCGCAGTGATGTTCATGTCGTCGACAGAACTCCCGACGAGACCAGCGATCATGTCCCAATCCAAGCTCAACTCGATGGCGGCCATATCGTTGCTCGTTGCGACGGGCTTGGTGGACCCCGTCGTGCGGTCAAAGGTAGCCATCTGGACATGCAGCTTGACCGCATCGACCAGGGCATGGTTGGTCTTTTCAGCCCACCGATGGTTGCGGTAGCAAACGTCGCTGCGAAGGGATGATCGTCCGTACAGGGTTGACTGGATCTGCTCGTCGTAGTTGGGAGCGGGTGTCGAGTCGGTGTGACGATCGTGCCATATCGGCCGTCTGCCAATGTCGTGGATATCATACGGGTCACCAGTCGGTCGACTCTGTCGTTCGAAAATATGAGTTCTCCCAGCAAAGGCCCCAGTGCACTTCCCGAAGACACGGACCCCACCGGCACGTTGGAATCTACTTCGACTTCTGCGTCGCCCTCTCCCACCTCGCTACTCTCGTCCTGTCGAAGCTGAGCAAAGGGGTTACTCTCGGATCCCCGTTGGGCGTAGAGCTCCTCATCTTCGTCGCTGGACGAGGGGAGTGACTCTTGACGAAAACTCGTGATTGTTCGCGGTGTACTCTTTGGCATGCCCTCGTCTCAGAAACCGCTATGAACTGCCAGCCCAGCTGCGGACAGCACCGTAGTATGACTCCAATTCTCAAGACCCTGACCCGACGTGCCTGCTTGACGGACCCGACACCAGAAAATGTGGATGCGAAGCGACTTGAAACTGTGCGGGGGGCTCTGCTTCGTCTGCGGTAACACCAATGACTCACACCACACACGCGCCCTCGCCCTCCTCTCGGCCGACATTTTCCCACGCCAGCAGTGTTCCCTCTCTATTCCGTCGGCGCAACTCTTCTGAACCAACGACCGCTGTGACCCTCTTCGAACTTCCGCCTTCATCCCAACTCCATATTATAGATTCGTTCTTCTCTGATCCTCGCTTCAGCCTCCCCCTTCTGTCTTCCTCTCTGACATCCCTCCGTCACCCTCCCTCGTCTTCTCAAAACCTTCCCACGTCCAACCAGAAGCGCGTCCGCCCGGGCCTGACCTCCCGCCGTGCAGTCGATTCCTTCCGAGAGCCTTCGTGCCGATCCTGTCTCGCTTAACCAACTCTATTCTTTTCGTCGGCCCACCCAACCTCACGCCTTTTGGCAGCCTTCCGTCCGCCTCTCAACCCGCAGTTTAGCACCACTCCCCTCTTCAATCCTTCGAAATCATGGACTACGTCTCTCGCAGCATGTCTTCGATGAGGTTGGACCCATCCGCAGTCAAGCTAACAGAGCTGCCTCTGCGTCCCGTTCCCGGAAAGGACGGTCGGGCGATCAAGGTTCGCTGCAACATATTTCCACTTAGGTGAGTACGATGCGCTACCTGCGAAAGACTTTCGAAGAGGTCGCGATGTGACATCTACTAACATCCTCCTCGTTCCTTCAGGATCGCGGCCGAAACCATCGCCTACCAGTATGATGTTGTCATGGACCCCGACATCCCAGTTCTCTACAAAAAGGCGTGGCGTCTTGCAGAGCCTTTGTTTCGCGATGGCAACCATCGAGCATACATCGCCTTTGATGGAAAGAAGAACGCGTTCTCAACTGCAATCCTTGGCCCCATGTGCCACAAGGTCACCATTGATCAAGACGCCGACGACTATTACCCTCCCCTCCAGCAACAGCAGACAAGCCCTGGCGGGAGCGATCGAGGTGGTCGTGGAGGTGCACGGGGCGGGCGAGGTGGCATGACGCGCGGACCGTACCAGCACAGAGACCTTGACCCGTTGCCACGCGAGGTCAGGCCCGGGAAGGCTCAAACTCTCCGCATCGAGGAAATTACGGTAGCCATAAAGCAGGTTTGTGATGCGTAGGTCTCATTCCAGTATCCCCCTGAAGCCTCCTTGACGATTTTTCGTGAGAACAGGTCGGAAAGATTGACTTTCACTCACTTCTTCTGTATATGGCCAAGAAAGGTCCCGAGACAGAGACGGCTTTTCATGCAACTACAGTCCTCTCCACTGTCCTCCGTCATATTCCTGGAATGACCTTCATCAGTGCCGGCGCCAACTTTTATTCCCCAGAAGATCGCACACACATATCTGGCGGGCTGGAGATTTGGCGCGGTTACCATCAGTCCATTCGAGTTATGATGGCCGGCCACCTTGGTGTCAACGTTGACGTTGCCGCTACCGTCTTCCGTCAAGGAAACCTCTCGTTGATCGACCTTGCCTGCCAGGCGCTGCGGGTTCGCGACGTGAACGATCTCGCTCGTATGCCCCCCGCCGCGCTCCGTGCTCGTCTTGCGTCGGAACTTCGTGGGGCGAACGTTGTTACAACCCATAGGGCCGACATGAAACAGCGCTTCAACATTGGCACAGTCTCTAAAGACACCTCTGATACGAGCATGTTCGATTACAATGGCAGAAAGGTTTCTGTCACGACGTACTTTCTGCAGCAGTACAATATCAAGATCAACTATCCATTCTTGCCTTTGGTGCTCAAGGTTAGCAGAACGTTGTGATCACGTGTCCCTTTGCAATCTGCTCGCACAACTTCCACAAACTTGAACGTTCAATTTAGGCAAATGGCAAATCCGCGTTCCCGATGGAATTCCTGGCTATAACACCCTCACAGCGGTTCAAGAAAAAGTTGAACGGCGATCAAACTTCTGATATGATCCGCGCGACTGTCCAGCGTCCAGTAGACCGTGAGAAAAAAATCGCTAATGCCGTAGCTAACACACTCAAGTACCAGAACAACCCTCACCTGGCTTCCTTTGGTCTATCTGTTGACCCGGATCCGATGACTATCCCAGCACGGGTGCTCAACGCTCCGAACGTTGTCTTTGGCGGCAAACAGCAGTGTAAAGGGGGAGATGGTTTCTGGAAGCTCGGCAAGGCGCTTGCGAAGCCTTCCAAGATCAACGCGTACGCCTTTGCGTTCTTTTGTCAAGTCTCGGACAAGGACGCTCGTGAGATCGTCTCACAGCTCATCGGCACTTTTCGCCAAACCGGCATCCAGTTCGGTTCGGCCGCCGAATGCCCACTGCGAATACAGAATCCCGAGCAGTCGCAAAACGTGCGCAAGACCCTTCACGCCCTCGCTACCGAAGCCACCAGAACCTTTAACTCTCGCTGCCAAATCATCTTCTGTATTGCTCCCAAAGGCCTCAAGATCGACAACGGATCGCGCGTCCTTTACGACGAAATTAAGCGGATCACACTCACCGAGATGGACGTGTTGTCTCAATGCATGGACTACGGAAAAGTCCGTCTTGAACGGCTGTCGCCCAAGTACTCGGAAAACGTTGCGCTCAAGACCAACGTCAAGATGGGCGGAGCAACCAACTTCGTGGACCGCCTGCCTTTGATGGACCGCCCCACCCTCATCTGCGGTGCCGACGTGACACACGCTCACGCTGGCTCGGCAGCGCCCTCTGTTGCAGCAGTCGTTACGTCTGTTGACAACCAGGCTGTCAAGTACCGGACCTTCCTGTCGGCTCAGCCGTCTCGCGTCGAGATTATTGGAGACATGGAACGGATCATGAGCGACGCCCTCGATGCGTTTCGAGCAGGATCCAAGATATACCCCGAGCGCATCATCTTTTTCCGTGACGGCGTGTCATCTGGGCAGTTCAGGGAGGTCCGAGAAACGGAGATTGCAGCCATCAAGAGAGCCCTCGCCAAGCGCAAGCTCGAAGGGGTCAAGCTCACATTTATGATCGTGCAGAAGCGTCACCACATCCGCCTGTTCCCCAATGATCCCAACAATCAGGATAGATCCGGCAACTGCCTTCCAGGAACTACCGTGCGTTACGATTGACTTGAACGAGAGGTGGTCGAGAGCACCATCAGCTCACACGACGGGCTTTTTGCTAGGTTGACACGTCCATCCTCCATCCGAGCGAGTTCAACTTTATCATCCAGTCTCATGCCGGCCTACAAGGCACCTCTCGGCCCACCCTCTACCACGTCCTCCACGACGAGATCAAGGTTTGTGGTTTCCGAAGGGGGCCGATGCGATAGGAACCAACAAACTCACTCCTTCTTCGACCTTTTTCACGCTTCAGATGAGCTCGGACGCGCTTCAGCAGTTGTGCTACAACCTCTGCTTCCTCTCCGAACGGGCCACGCGGAGCATCAACATGGTCGCGCCTGCTTACCGCGCTCACTTGGCAGCGTACTGTATGTGTTCTTTGAAACTTTTCTCTTTCTTTCTTTTTCGCGACTTCTTCACTCAACTATGCCCGTCCTTTTCCTTTACCCTTCCCCTCTGCTCTTTGTTCTCGTGTACAAGATGGTCGAATGTTCCTGGAAGGCGACTTTGGCAGCGACGCAGCGTCCACGCTCTCTGGCACGTCCCAGGAGATTCCCGTGTCCCTCCGCAAGGTCATGCCCCTTATGGACCAGCATACGATGTACTACATGTGAAGCGTTGGACCCTCCAATTATCTCTTTTCTTCCTTTCTTTCTTCCACTTGTGTTCCTTACTGTACATATCTTCGCTTCCGCCTCTCCCTAGTCTCCTGTGCCTGTCTGCGTGGCCTGGTCTAGAATCGGTCCTAAGGTTGTCTCGAAGAGATAACCATCCCTTCGGGAAGGTTGTGAATGAGTTGGTAGATTCCTAATCGAATGTTGTAGATCTACTTTTACTTTTGATTCTGCTTGTCCTGTTGGTGTGGCCCCCAGGAGAGTGGCTGGTCTTGTGATGAAAGCCGGATCGGGAAAGAACTGCTTGTGGGGAGAGGGTCCGATCGAAGCGGACGAGAATGCGCCAAGCGGCCGATGAGTCATTCCGACCGCCCTTCACCCCCTTTTGTTTGCTTCATCATCCCCCGTCACTCCCATTCCCTTTCTTTTTCCTATACAGGAAGATCTCTCGCACTCCGCACGACGTCTTGATAGGGGGCTCTTTCCTACTAGTTTAGGGGGACCTTGCATCAGTACCACCACCACCACCACCACCACCGCCACTACCACTACTACTACTTCCGACTACATTAGCAGCCGTCTCTCTCTCTCCCTCTCTCTCTCTCCCTCTCTGTCTTGGCTCTCCGTCCTTCATTCGCCCTTTTCGTTCTCTCCTCGCTGTTGCTGTCAGTTGTTCGTACGATCATGCTTGGGCGCGCAGGCTCTCCTCCTCCTTCCATCGTGACATCGGGAAGGACAGGCTGGATCACTCCTCCCCATCCACAGCTGCTGCAGCCTTGCTCACCTCGCCGGAGTGCAACCAACACCACCTCCACTTCTCCAACGACTCCTCCCGCTTCGCCGCTGGCCGCTGCCGCCGCCGCTCGCTACAGCAGAGCCGCGCCCACAATCTCCTTCCCTCACCACCCTCAGCACTCCACCAACACCAGCAATGCTGACCACCATTCGCACGCTTCTATACCATTTTCTCAAGGCACCTCCTTTTCGAGGTCCTCCTGCGATGCCTGCAAGTTGCGCGCAGAGCGGATCGCAGAGGCAAAGGCACGCGTGGAAACTGCAAAGACGGGAAAGCGCATCACCCCCTGGCACCCCGTCGGATCGGCCACCCCACTGGCCAGCCCTCTACCTGTCACATCCCCTGTCCGAGCCTCGAGGCAGAGTCTGACCGACAGCCTGTCGGCCGTCTCCCCAAAGGTGGATTCGGGCCTGCGATCGCATGAGGGAACTCCTCGATCCGTCACTTCGCCTTGGAAGCGCCCCGGCGGCCAGCCAGTATCCCCCGCAGGCTCATCCCCCTCGGGAACGGGAACGGGAGCGAGCAGGGACAGGGCGCAGTCGACCAGGCCAGTCTGGATCTCGCGTCCGTCTCCCGCAGCAGACTACCGGTCCACGCCCAGACCGAGGTCAGCCACGAAACCACGCACAGGAAGAACACCGGCCGCACCCATCAGTCCGCAGGCGCGGCGCCACGTCACAGCGAGCATAGCCGCCGCCGCTGAAGTCGCCAACGTCGTGCGGGAACCTTCGGTACCGATTCCTTCGACTGCGGTGACCTCCGCCGTTTTCAAGACTCTGACCCTTGAGCCGGAGCTGACAGTGGAGGAGGACCCCATATCATGCCCGGTTGTCCTCGAGAACGTCCTCCCAAGCGTTGCCGCTGGTGTGACCGAGCGCCCTGTCCAAACTGGAGACATGCGGTCTGGTGGTCCGACCGAGCCTGCTTCCGCTACCTTCCTTCTTCCAAGCGTAGTAGCCACGTTTACCTCTGCAGATGCTCTATTCGGATCTCCATTGGTCGTGGCGGCGTCGGATTCCCTTACTCCATTGTCCTGCATCCTTCCCCTTGCAGCGGTCGTGCTGTCCGATGTCTCCCTTGTGACGCAAAGCTCTTCGGTCCTAGCAATCTCCCAAGCCATCGAGACTCTGCACCTGAAGCCGTCCCCACCTGTCAAGCTCGCCGTCCCTTTCCGTCCCCGAGCACCCTCCATCACCATCCCAACCGTCGAACCTCCACCAATTGCGCAACCCCTTGTCCTCCCGCCACGTCGCCCGCGCGTCGACATGACTAACCTCACGGCTGTTTCCACTCACCTCCAATCCACCGCCGACTCGATGCAAACCCTACACCGAACCCTCCGCTCCCCCACCGCCACACGACAGGAAAAGTCGAGCACCAAGGCATCGTACATCCAGGACGCCGAACACCTCGTCGCCCTGGCGAGGGACGTCTGCGTCTCGTACACGGGTCCGGCCAAGCGATGCGAGGACCACACCCTTCGGATCGAGCTGGAGGGTCATCTCCAACAGGTCAGCGTCCTCGCCGTGCAGCTGAACGCGGTCGCCAGGAGGAAGAAGGCGGACATGGCCGACAGGGACGCGGACGGCGTGGTCCTAGCCTGCGCCGGAAACCTCCTGAGCGCGTGTCTGAAGGCCGTGGACGCTTTGAACGCCGTGGGAATCACTCTGGCTCAGTGAACACTCGTCGACCTCCTGGTCTTTCCTCCTTTTTATTTGTGTGCGAATTGTTTTACACTGTTACACCCCTCACTCTCCAGTGGGGTACCCTCCTTTCGATCGTACGATGCTATCTGTAGATACTCTATTCTTACAATAGTGCAGGGTCCCATGATAGGCGCAACTGGGATTGGAGCATTGTGGAGGGGAGGGGAGTTGATGTCGCCCGCCTAGGCGCCAAGCACAAAGAAGTTCGGGCTCTCTGTCGCCGCATCGAACGCATCATCTCCATGCTGGAAGAAAGGAAAAGAATCCAGCAGTTGATCTCAAAGAAAGTCAAGTGCATCCACATGTTGGCCGCACGGTTCCTCAACGCATACGATGCAGTCGTTTTCCCCCGTCTCAAGGTTGCGGACATGATGAAAGAGTCCTGGTCTGGTCCTCAGGGTGTTGCTCAATCTGCCTTCTCCCAACTGTCTCACCTGAACTCGTGGGATCGAATCGAACGCTCGTTTAAATCGGAAGGGAATGTTTTGCTGAATGGAGACGAGACACATACGACAAAGTCGTGCTGCGAGTGCGGAAACATGCGACTGATGAAGAAGCAGAAGATCTACAGGTGCTGGACATGCTTCACAAACAGTAATCGAGACGGGAACGCCGCAGCAACCATTGGCCTCAAGGCCTTTTGCCGAACTCTGCGGATGCTGGAAGGTTGAAAAAGAAACGGGCGGGCATAGACGTCGAGCCGGAAAGGAGGCCCCTCTCGGAAGCGATGGAAAAGACATAATTCGATAAACAATCTTCAAAAGACCTTCGTCAGTACCGAGAAAGACGGGAATTGCTGCATAAATGGACGGCTTACCGCACCACGTCGAACCCGGCAGGGTCCGGAAGCCGCTTTGCGTACCGGTAGATACACTGCCAGATGTAGTATGGCGCTCCTGTGCATGGATCCTGCAGGTTGCCACCAGCATCCTGGATGACGGTAAATTGGCTGCTTAGGTAATTGTCCCCAGTTGCTGCATTTCCTCTTTCCTCCCCGTTCCCCGTTGGAAATTCCCGACATAAGACGAAGCCTCAACTTTCCCAAGAACACCACGCTGGACGACCCGGCCCACGTGCAGAGAGAGAGAGAGAGCCACTTGAGGACATTGCTTGGAGGGTGTCTAGGTATGGCGCCCAAAGAGTCTTCTCCAGTTCAGGTCGTCGACCAGCATGCTCTAGGGCTGGGTTCCCCTCATATGCAACTTCTTAACGACGACGTCCAAGGAAGGTACCTTGTTAGCACCTCTGCCCTCGACAAGAAGACCGAGCTTCTTGCAGTTGCCAGTCCTTATGCTTTCGCCCTCTTTGACAACCACAAGAAGCGCGTATGTGCTGTGTGCCTTGCCTTCAACGACCAAGGCGCCTTTCACTTGCACTGCCGCAACTGCGACCAGGTTTACCTGTGCTCCCCGAACTGTCTCGCCACACTTCTTGCGGACGGCCATCATGTGGTCTGCGTTCAGCTGAGGCGCCTTGCCACTTTCAAAGCCCCGCAGCACGAGAAGAGCGTCCTCAAGATATTGCTCTTTATCTTGTTCCGGAGGCACGTCGAGCGAGGCCGGCACCTGCACACGTCGGCCAACCTACGGTTTCCCTTGCTTGCCGAGTCCTCTCCGTTGAGCGACCAGAGCGCGAGGTGGGTAACAAAGTTAGGCGGGACACTGAGAGTGCTAGCCACCGTTGACCATCGTCTTTTCTTCACGTCAGCCTTAGTAAAGCCACGGATTCAGCCTCAGTGCACTCTCCCGGTCCTCCGGACAGTCCCATTCCGACCATCGTCGAACCCAATGAGATTGCTGCTCCGAAGGCCTTCCGCCCGTCCACTCCACTGTCAACCACGTTGCATAGGTACACGACCCCACCAAGGCACGACCCGGCTCACTCCTATACTCCTCCACCAGCGCCGCCGACCCCGCCAATCTCGCCTCAGACTGCACCCCCGGCCTGCACGTTTCGCCATGTAGACCTCTTGCAGTCCCATTTCCTTCAATGGCCCGCGGACGATACCAGCGATTGGCGAAAGACCAAGAACTTCATTGTCAAGCTTTTGGAAGAGTGCGGGCTGCTTGAGGATTTGGATAGGGTTCCTCAGGTACCTGGCGGAGATCCTTCCGAATTTGTGCTTCATCTGGTCAGCAAAGTCGAAAGCAACGGGTTCGGGTTGTGGAGTCCGAAGAAAGAGAACTGTATGGGTAGGGCCGTTTTCCCTCAGGCCAGCTACTTCAATGTAAGTACTGATTGTAAGATCAGACCCATTATTGCCTTGGAAGTCAGGCAAAGAAGGATTACAATCTTATCGCTAATCGTGGAATCCCTTTTCATCATCAGCACTCTTGTAGTCCGAACAGTCAGTGCTTGCAAACGGGTCCTCGCATGACGATCACCACCCTAAGGGCGGTTCCCAAGGGCACCCCGCTTACGATTTCATACATTGACGCCAATGTTCCCATGCAGCAGCGCCGAAGAGTGCTGATGCAAGATTATCATTTTCACTGCATGTGCGAGCGATGCATCGCCGAGGATTCTCGATCCGGTCCTTTGCCGCCCGTTTCCTTTACGCCCATCACCTCTTACTCTTCGTTGGCAAGTCCGTCAGCTGGCCCTTCCCCGTCACTTTCGGATCCCCTCCAGCAACAGCAACAGCAGCAGCCCCGTCAGAAACTGACGTATGAGCGCAGCTTTGCCAAGGAGCCTCGTGGAAGAGGTCGAGGAGCCCGCGCAAAACTGGCTCGCGCTGCCGCCGCCACCTCGACTGTGCCTGCCGGCAGCGCGGCTCTCATTACACGGCTTCCAGCTGGAGAAGCGGGCGCAGGGACGACTGTGTTGCGCTCGCAGAGTAGCTTGGTGTCATCACCGGCACAACCCCAGCCACTACCTACCTCTCCATCACGGCCCCCCGTGAGCCTTCTTGCATCGCACCCACCGCCTCCCGTGGCAGTGTTGACTATCATTCCTCCTCCCTTGACTGTCAACAATCGAACAACTTCATCGACTGCCTCCGCATCTACGTCCATCTCCCCTTCAGGAACAAGTCCAAGGTCACTCCGTCGATTACCACTCGGGGCTCCTAACGTGGCCGAGATCCGGCAACGTATATCCATATCTGCCCCCCGCCCTGGCCCTACCAAAGGTGTCTCTAGCGGGGGAAGTGGCAGGAGAAACACCAGGCGGAAGGGTGGTTCCGCTGGAACTGGAACCGTGTCACCCGTAATCGTCTCGACTCCGTAGCCCTTTCTCTTAGCATTAGAACCCATTCCTTTCGGATTTTGCATCACCGAAGAAGACACAGACTACCGCTCATAGAAGACCGTCTCCTTTTATCATTAATAAGTGAAATAGCTTCTTGACGAATCCACGTCATATGCCACTCCTTCCTAGTTGTCGAACGCGAATGCGCGCGTCCTGCGCGCCCAGTATTGTCCGCAACCGGAAAGCATGCGTTAGGTCACCTCTTGAATCGTCCTGTGATGACAGCCAGCAGAAAAGAGACGATCACCCAGGGCTGCGACCTGGACAGAATATTGAGGATGTACTTGAGAACGTTGGGGCGAACTCTGAGTTGCGCGTCCGGTTTTCGCAGAACTGTCCGGGAAAGCACGGGTGTCGTTGGTTTCGGAGCGACGAGCAGAGCGGAATGACTTTCCGCGCTCGGTGGAGCATCGATGAGGACGGGTACTACCGTAGACGCGACCTTACCGACCGGGACCAGAGGGCCACCGACAGGAGAAGGGTCGGACAAGGAGGACGATTTAATGATGGAGCTCCGGCGTTCCTCAACGGGTAACGGCTCGCCTTCAGCAGCAGCGATGAGGACCGAGGCAGTCCGCTGTGTCTGGATCTTCCTAAGCATCTTGTTGGCCTTCCGCATGCCCACCTGGCGTAAGAGGTTTCTGCATTAGTGACCATGGCCCAGGATGAAAACAACCAGGAAATCTTTGCTCACAGGAATAGCTTGCGTGGTGACCATTCCTACGACCCCTTTCGGAAGCCATCCTCCGAGGTCTCCGTCAACGACCTGCACGACTCTGCACATGCGTGGACGGCCCTCCGGGTCGGGCTGGATGACCTGCCCAGCGATCCTGGCCAACATGCGGACGTCCGAAGATTTGGCATTGAATTGAGGATGATCGTCGATGGATTGTGTCACGTTAAGGTAATGACCCTCCCCCAGGCGTTTCGTAAAGGCGACGACCAACGCGGCGCGGGACTTGGTCGGCCAGACGCCCTTTGTGCGAAAATACTGCACGGTGGTGCGATTCGATACCTGCTCGATGACACCGGCCTCCTGACAGAGCTCATCCCAGTTGGTCCGTCTCGTTATATCGCCCAAAAGGTCGAACACCTCCTCCGGAGTGCCCTCCATGGCCATGCTGTATCTGAAGAAGAACTCCTTTCCCACCATCGAATCGATGCAGATGCTGAAGTTTCCCCAGCTCTGCTTCAATACGGTGGCCCAGACGGCACCCGGAGTTCCGGGTGGGCTGGAAGGGGACGCTTTGGTGTCCGCCAACGCCAGAAACTCCCTTTCCAACTCGGGGTATCGGGAAATGTACGGGTCGTCTGGTGTTGCGGCGGGTGGGATGCCTTCCAGAAGTATCTCGGAAGGAGCATGAACCGCAGCGGGGAAAATTTCCGGCTTCGGCTCTGCAGACTCCGATGCGTGGGCAAGCTTCTCTCGCCTCTCCTTCAAGAGCCGGGCTTCAAGCTCCATCTTGAGCAGGCCGTTCACGCCATCTTCTTCCTGGACATGACCAATCAATGCGGCTTGTGAATGGAGGGGATGAGCGATGCTTTCGACCAAGCTTGGGACGCCGAGAATACGAAAGATGCAAAGGGAAAGGAAGCAGAGGGTGGCGATTGTCGCAAGGTCGGGCAAACTGTCCAGGGCCTGATATGAGATAGCAGCCGGGATGGACACTGCGCTCGCCAAGATGAGGACATTGACCGCTGTAGATAGGGTAAAGGACATAGCTTTTGAACTCAGGTGCTGTATTCCAGGGGGCACGCGGGGAGGATGTGTATATGGGGTCGTGAGATGGAGGGCCAAAGGGAAGAAGGTAGGAGGAGGAGCGGAGTCTACAGGAGCACAAGCTTCTCGTGCACCATACACCGATGCGGTTTACACACCAAGACAGCGTGATTCTGCTCAGGCACATCGAGAAGGTACTCCTGCTTGCAAGACTCAATTTCAAACCGTCTCTTACAACGTACATCCATACCTCATATGTCTTGACTTTTGATGAAATATTTGATATAGAGCTAGGTGGACCATTTTGCGGGATGTACAGTAAAGCAGCATCCTCCATGGATCATCTCAAAAAAGAAGTCCTACTCTATCTGGCCCTCCATGGATCATCTTCTCGGTGATCTCGTAGTGTAACCCAGCGCATCGCCGAGCCCCTCGCGATCCCTAGCGGCCATGTAGCCTTGCCATGCTGCCGCGGTCTCCTTCCGTTCCTGCTCAGCGCTCCGCAGGCTGACTGCAGACCCAACGGCCAGCAGCGCAAGAAACCCGGCAACGACGGTTGCGTTCACCGGGCTTTCTGGGGCTTTGGCTTCTGGTGGTCGATTTTCCCGCTCCAGGGCTTGCGTCAAAGTCGCATAGGCACGCCGGACCTCTTCATATCTCTCCAGGGATCGGGCACGTTCGGCATCGTTGAGCCTCAAGGTTTTATCCGGATGTGTCTCTTTGAGGAGTCGGAAATATTGATTTTTGATTTCAGTTGGTGATGCGGCGGGGGAGAGGTTGAGGATTTGATGCGGGGTCTGGGGTATGCGTGGACGAGGGACCGCTAATATGCGCGGGAACTTTGACGACATGCTGAAGACGGTGATCTTTACGGTTGTGAAAAAGCTGCTATGCGCGGGAACTTTGACGACATGCTGAAGACGGTGATCTTTACGGTTGTGAAAAAGCTGCGCGGGTGAAAGTCATCCTGGCAGCCGAAAGTCGACGTGATCGCCGATTGCTCCCGCTTTCCTTCTTCCTGGATTTTGTCCAGCTTCTTGCCAGGCGCCCTTCTCTCTCGTTCCCGCGATCAGTTCGCTAAACTAGTCAAGATTAACCAATTTCACTATACACTGTTACTACCCACCAGATTCAATCCGAGTGCCCCGTCGGACTTGGGTCGCGGTCATCCACTTGTGTGTGGCAAATGGATGACCGCGACCCAAGTAAATCAGACAGCTACACCAGTGTTCTTTTCTGCAACTCCACTTCGCGGATGGTCGTCCGGTCTTGTTACGGAAGACGCCCGGAGCCGCCCATCCAGCCAACGTAACAAAGAAGCAGCGAGAACCGATCTCGTAAAGCGTGAACCGCTTACCGCAGTGTCACCTTTTTCGTCCCAAATGCTGTCGACCATCAACGAGACGATGGTCGCTTCCTCCGTGCACTTGGTCAAGGGTCGGAATATGCTTCGCAGGGGCCTCATTGGATTGCCGCACACTTTGCACTTTGTACCTGGCCTCGGTAGACTGCAGAGGCCAAGCTGACGAAGAGTTGGAGGAACTCTCCTTGACCTGGAACTCGAGACAGCGGGACTCAGGCGAAAAGGGAAACATGGTACTGGCCTTGTCCGTGTTCGTGCCGGATTCCATCGAATCCAGCAGTCACCTCTCAGCCGGATGAGCAGCTGGGCGGAAGGACCAAAACCGGAACCAATACGGACACATGGGATCCTCATCAGGGTCGCAACAGCAACTGACAGCTCTGCCTGCCACGTCAAGAAACACTGAAAGGTTTGTGCCCTCAAAGGCTCCAGGCCTCAAGGTCTCAAAGGCTCAAGGCAAGCCTGCGCTGCGGCGTTTGCGGCAGTTTGGCCGGAGAGCTCCGTGGCGTGCGGTCAACTTGCCCTCTCCCTGTGTGTCTTTTTGTTCCAGAGATGGGAATTGTTCTCTCTTTCGTCACGGGAAACAACCTCATCACCACACAGCCTCTCCTCCTCCTCTTTCCTCTTGCCGTATGTACAGTCTTTCGTCTGCCTAGTCCCTCTACCCTTGACTCTAGAAGAGTCTTTGATATCCATCTCGTGTTGGCTGTTTTCCGCGCGCACTCGTTCTACCACTGCTTTCGGACCATCGCGAAGAGACACCGTGGCAAACTCTTGGTGGCGGCAAGGAACGTGCAATGTCAGACCCATACTGGCCGGAAAGGCGGGTCGGCTAGTAAGTGCATTGCAGAGGACTTGCTTCCCTTAATGGCTTCTTGACCCAGGAGCTGATCATTGCGTTACATCCTTAGTGAAGACAACGTCTGGTTCGGCGTGCAAAAGGCCACCGGCCTCAAGATCGTCATGAAGCTGTTCGAAAAGGAACGCTTCGCCGACGGACCCATCCGCGATGAAAAGGTCCTCACCGAGGTCAAGATCCTGAAGGACCTATCCCTCGCCTATCCCGCCCGCATCGTCAAGTATCTGGACTTTTACGAGAACGGCGAGGAGCAACTCGTGCTGGTCATGGAGAGGTAAGCAAGTGGACGACGTGTCACCGCGTGAAGCGCGCTACTCGCTCTGAGCTGTGTCTGGACTGCGTCTTGGATCATCAGAGCCGATTGCAACTTGCAAGACATCCTGGACCAGTCAAAGTCGCTTCCGGAACTCACAGCGCGAGAAGCCATCTTTGGCATGATCGAGGCTCTGTCGTGTGTGCATGCCGCCTCCCTTGTTCACAGAGATATAAAGCCAGCCAATCTTCTCCTGATGGACCGCAAGGATATGGCCTCGCTGAAGCTCGGTGACTTTGGCGTCACTGTCGGCAACGTCGGTTATGACAGCCTCAATCAAAGCGCTGGAACGTCGGGGTACCAGGTATGAAGGTTCGGCGTGGGCTTTTGTCGCGGGTTTCGGCGGCGATGCTCAAGAACGGCTGCTTTCCTCTTTGCAGGCTCCCGAGATGCTGGCGCGTTCCTTCTACGGGAAACCGGTTGATCTTTGGTCATGCGGTGTCGCTGCCTTCCAGACGCTTTTCGGTACCCTGCCGTTCAAACCCGTCCCTGCATCTGGGATGTTTGCCACCAAGAAGATTGGGCCAAAACAACAGCTGGAAGCTATACGGCGAGGTCTCGATTTCCCCGCCGGCATTCCGGTGTCCGAGGAGGCTAAAGATTTCGTGCGATGTCTTCTTCAAATGGACCCGACGAAGCGTCCGTCCGTACAGCAGGCTATGGAGCACCCCTGGTTCGGGATCGATCATCAACACAAATTGGCGGCTGTCCCTGCCGTTCAGAGGGATTACGAGCCTGTACAGGGCAACCCTGACTGGATGATCATCCGCCAACCAGACGGGACTGTCTACTATCACAACCAGCGCACGTCGCAGACCACGTGGGATCCGCCGCGTGGGACGTCTTTGCCGCAAAGGCGTTCGTTGAGCGATATCGCTCGTCAAAGCGGAACACCTGTAGATCCGGGGGCCGATGACGTGGAGACAGAGTCAACCAAGTTCCAGTCGCTCCGCGATCCGGACAAGTTAGTAAAGGCAAAGTCAACTCCGAATCTCAAATCCAGCGAGACGGAAACCGGCCACCTGGAAGAACCGAGAAGTGAGAGCAGAGCCTCTAAAGCGTCGAATGATTCCAAGAGGGGTCGACGAGTTCAGTTCAATGAGGTTTCCGATGTCATCGCCGCTCCGGAGTTATTCGACGATGAGGAAAACAACGGTGCTGATGAACTCGATGCAGATGGGGTGGAAGCGGATAAGGCACCATCATCGATTCCGTCCCGCAGAGATTCGGCCATCGCGCCAGAAGACGTTCTGGAGCGTCGACGGCGTGACACTATCGCACAGATGTACGGCAACCCTTCAAGCCCACTACATAGTCGTGGGCCTGCGAAGGCTCTTACTATAGACTCTGCACGGGCAAAGGAGATTGTCGGCAAATTGGGCAATACCGCTGGAAAGTACAAGGAGCAACTGTGGAAGTTTGCCGCCAACCAGCGAGCCAAGAAAGAAGCTAGCGCTGTGTCTATCTCGCCTACCTCAGCAATTGTCACTCCAGACGCCGGCAGTTCACAGCCAGCGATGCAAAATCCTTTGCCCGCGGCCGCACTACAGCCACGGACCAGTTCTTTCAGCCCACATCCTTTGGTGAGAAACACCGCCGAGCACCAACCGCGAGCCGCTCAAGCTGCGGAATCCACACCACCCCCGTTACCCGCTCGCACCCGACGGAACGTCTCGGGGGCACTCGGCGGGGCCGGCCAACCCGATCTCGCCAGCGTAGTCGCACTTGCCCAGACATTCTCCGCCGGAGCCGCCCCACCGGCTCCGCCGGCACGTCCTATACCCCCTAAGGCGCGATTACCAGTCCGAGAGCCTTCCGGAAACCCATTTGACGACCCACCGGCAACGGTCGACGCTCCAGTTACCAGTGTTGTGACGGAGGATCCGTTTGAAGAAGCCGTTAGCATCGCAAAACCTGTCGGTCAAAGCGGTGTGCGTCTGCCGGGATTCCCTTCATCCGGGGAGATGAAGGCAAAAGTTCGGGGCCCGCCCGTCATTCTCCGGCCACGCCAGCACCAGAAAGATGTGGACCCTAGCAAACCTATGCCGCCTACCTTGCCACTGTCCAAGTCTTCCCGCTTGGGTGGCCTCGATCAGCCCGAGAAGAGCCTTGCACCGCCGCTACCGGCCAATCCAGAGAGGTTCTCGTCATCCGACAGCGTCAACAGCGTCCGCTCCCTCGCCGCACGTTTTGAGAGGTCCTCGTCACCGTAATCTTCCGTCCTATAGTTCCATCATCTTATCCCCGCACTTTCTCGCATCTAGTTTTGCCGTACCCCATTTTTCTCTTAGAATGATCGCTTCCTGATTTGACCCTTTCTTGCGAAACATGCAGCACCCGCATGGGTTCGGGAAGCACGGAATGTACAGAAATTGTGATAAAGCAGGAAGATAACTATGCACATGCAGAACTTCATGGTGATATACTTGACAACATGACGAATTATTCTGCCTTGACGTGCGGCAGAGGAGCGGCGGCAGAGGAGGAGGCTACTTGAGTGGCCTCAGGCGGAGGGGGCATGTTCGCCATCTCCTTCAAGAACCTGTTCCAACCGAGACCACAGTAGGAATATCAGAATTTATAAACCGGAGGTAGGACGCTTGACCATACCCACCATTGAACGCTGCCGAAGAGGCACGCGGCGATGGCGATCAAGGCGATCACGTGCGGGTTCCCTCCCGTCACCACCGCCAGCATCGTCAGCGAGAGGAACAGTCCCAGGAAGGAGAGGTTCATGGCGCCCTGGACCCGTGTGTTGACGCCTGGAGTAAAGACAGAGTTCCAGATCTCTTCCACGATGCCGAGATCCGACACTTTCGGGGTGGGAACGGGCGGCACGACAACGTGGGTCTTGGAAGACTGGATATCGGCGCAGAACTCGTCTTCGATGGTTTCGTCGGGGGCTTCGGTGGTGGTAACGCTTGACGGCAAGGGGACAGGCGGGATTACGACATGAGTCTTTGCTGAGAGAAGGTCGCCTTGAAGCTCGTCTTCGACGGTTCGATCCGTTGGTTCGTTGACTGTGGCGAAGGCAGGAACGGACGGGAGAGGAACGGAAAGAGGAGCAGACGGAACAGTGTCTGGATTCTCCTTCCGTAAACCGTATGATGGGTCATCAAGCAGTACCTTCTCCGCCGGGTTTACCGGGACTGACGTTTGAGAATTGGTAGGAGGTTCAGCCGCCTGTGGAGCATCGTCTAGCTGCACTTCTTCTTCGCCATCTCTTCGGTTGTGTCCCAACGGTTCAGCTGCGGCGCCCAGACCGGCCTCGCCAAGCATCGCTTCAAGCAGTTTCACTGGCTTTTCGAGGACTTCTCCAGGCGAAATCCTCATATCCTCCGTTCCTCCTTCCTTCTTGATTGAGTAACTACCATCTCGGTTGTCGAAAGTTTCGTCGTCCTCTCCAGCCCGCTCCGCGACCAGGTCGGGAATGTCAGAGTCAGCGCCATTTTCCGTGGTGGTTTCGCTTGCGCTGAAACCGCTGGCGCTAGAGTTACTCGAAGGCTTCTCGACGAGGACGATCGATTCGAGGGACGTGTCGTACAATGGTATCTGCAGATCTTTGAGTTGACGATCAAGATCAACGGGATCTTTCGAATCGGTACGGGGAAGAGCGGCGATAACTTGATCCATCGAGTAAAGAGGAATATCGTATGAAAATGAGAACTTGACGGGTTGACGGGAAGGAACGGCTGTGGGAAATGGTTCAGTCTGCAAAGGACTGGCTACTGGTGTAGTGTGGGAGTAGGGCAGAACGCATGCAGAAGGCAGTGAAGGAGTGACAGGTTGCACGACGCGCCCTCCTTCCGCAAGGGGACCGGGGGGACACCAGGGGTACAACCACCACCACTCATCGAAGACATCACCGAAACTAGAGCCATCCCGAAAAACACAATCTACGATGGCTGCACGACCTGGAGAGCGAGGCATAGTAGAGGAGATCAGGTATGTGGTTGGTCTGCATACTGCGATTCAACTTCTCATACCGCGATTCCACTTCTCAGCTTGTTTTACAATGGCATGCCCGTCGTGACGAGATCACTTTTCGCAGGCACGCTGGGACTCTCGTTAGCAGCGGGCTTGAAAGTGATCCAACCCCACCAACTTCTGTTCATTCCATCCTACATCTTCACGAAGTATCAAGTACGAAAGACCTTTGCGTGAGTTACATGGCAAACGCTGACTCTTTTGTGATCTTACAGATATGGCGTTTGGTGACAGCATACCTCTGGCAACCTCTTGGGTTCCCTTTCTTGATGAATCTGTACTTCTTGTATCAGCAATCACGCGCTTTGGAGACTGGACTCTTTGTCGGTAGAACCGCCGACTACGTGTTCTTCATTCTCTTCTCCATCGGAGCCATCAACGTGAGCCTGCATACGACGGCATCTGAGCTTCTGTGCGATCATCCGACTGCCCCCTGATGCACGGAATTCATCCTTTGCAGGTTGCAGCATATTTCCTTGAACTTTTCATGCTCTCGGACCCGCTTCTGATGTCGATCGTTTACGTGTGGTCCATGCACAACCGTGACCAAAGGGTCTCTTTCATGTTTGGAGTACAGTTCAAGGTGAGTCACTGAGCGGAAGATCCCTGTTTTCCTTCGAATCCTCTGATGTGACGATCTCCAACCAGGCCATCTACCTGCCTTGGGCCCTCGTAGCGATGGACGTTCTGCAGGGAAACCCTCTGCCCATCGCCAAACTGGCTGGCATCGCAGTCGGCTTCGTCTACTTTTACCTAGATCAGACTTACCCGGCGCAGAACAACGGGCGGAAGGTACTCAACACGCCTCAGATCCTTTACAAGTACTTTCCTCCTCCCGCTGGTGGTAGCGGCGGAGGGGCAGCGGCAGGCTACCGATTTGTGCCTCCTGTCCAAGCAGCGGGGGGCGGTCCCGCTGCTGCAGGTGCTGCACGGGGCGCTGGAGCAGGCTTGTCGCAGCGCCATACGTGGGGATCAGGAAACCGGCTAGGAACAGATTGATGAAGCATAATCCGTACTACTCTTTGTCCGTAGTTTTGGGACGCTCGCAAGTGTAATTTGATCAGCCCAAGTACGAAGTCATTGGTCTGTTAGGAATCCTTGTGAAACCACCACGAACATGATGGCCCACCGATGAGAGAATGACTTGGCAAGGACACTGCCACACATTCCGAGAAAGGTTGGACGGTGTCCACGGAATGAATGCATCACGGTGACGGATGGTCATGACGAAAGGCATTCCCAGAATTCCGGGCGGGCCAGGAAAACCTTATAATCTTCCACTCCCCTGGTCTCGTGCTACAAACTAAAAAAAAAAAAAAGGGAAAGCCAAGTGTGTCTCAAAAAGTCAAAATGGGGGGACAAGGGCAAGGACAAGGGAGGAGATCTGTTTTGGCTCCGTAGGAAAACTCTGTTTGGCAGGCAGCACAGCCTCACTTCAGTCACTTGTCAAACCCAATCGGCCGCCCACCC